>JACEFZ010026854.1:0-270000 GCA_014155875.1 Cepaea nemoralis | reverse complement strand
CTGTCTGTCTGTCCGCGCTATTAAATACTGATAAAAGTTACTGGAAAAAACGTCAGGACCATGTGTTGAAAGTGGAAGAGGACTATTGGAGAAAGGATGGATTGAATTTTATGCAACCGAGAGCAATCATCAACCTACTGGAATCGTCCGACATAGATTAAGGTCTGAGCAGATCGCAGACCTTAATCTACGTACACACTTACTGGGATATTTTGCTCCAACTATTCAGACGAATTGCAGGCCCTAAACATTACAGCATCAGCTGAAGAAACAAGAAGGAAATAAAAAATAAGGTTAGAAATATATTCCTTCTACTTTCCTGTTAATTTACAAATTATTTACCCCGTGCCTCTAAATTCTCTGTCTTTGCTAATATTACACATTGCACCCCTCTCGGGAATCTCCGTGGTGAAGTGGTCAAGCCGTCTGACTCGGGCTCCGAAGGTTGTATGTTCGATTCCGGGCCGCGTCCTTCATTTCACGAGTGCATTTTTTCGGATACTCCCGAGGGTCGTCGCTGGAACTACGGAGTTCGCGCTTTGTGCGACGCTTTCCGAGCTGCGGAAATGAAACTGAACCATATGCGATAAAAACCCGGTGCAACGCATCCGACCCTGTCGATTTTAAGCTAGTTCTTTCATTGCACCCACTCCCATACGAATCCGGATACGCCTTTGTGTGTCATCAGAATTGACAGGTCTCCCATTACCGTAAAAATAACTTTGTTAACGAGAAATCACTAGTTTTTGAGCAAAACATCAAAGGAATGTCGCCGCTTTCAATGATTTAAGTTGTTTTTGGACCTATCAAAGACATATTCCTTGGGTGGGGGTAAATATAAGACGGCTGGAAAAATTTCATAACGATGCAACAGACAGTTTTCAAATTAATTTATCGTGAATGAAGGCAAACAAATGTGGACATACTATAGCAAACCAGCAAAACATTCTTGTCGAAATCCAGTGCAATGGGTAAAACGAAGTAATCTTAACTCGCTTTACGAATGTTTCACTAAATTTAATAAAAAGAATGATTCATGTCCCTCGGCATGTATCCAGACGGTGATAGTGTATCAATGTATCAGTGTATCTGCTGTTGACTAAACACCCCTGGGACTCAGTAGAACATTGTGGAACGATGAAAGAATCCTTAATAAAAACAAAAGTCCCGCTAACAAATCGTCTTTATGAAAAAATAATTAATGTTACATATATCGAAGAGAGATACATTAATGACCATCACATATATTCAGCCAGTCCATGCATCTAAACCGCGAAGGACACCGGCAGGAGGTCTAATATCTATACGAAACTAAATAATAAGCAAATTAATTTATATAAACTGTAACAACCAAACATGACTTGTTGGGGTTGATGTAATAATAAAGGAAGTGTCAAGTACAGTGTAGGATCTTTACAGATTCAAGATACAAAATAAAGGAACAGCTGAGGTCATCATGGCCGAATGGATAAGAGCGTGCATTCTTAAACATCTGGTGTGCTGCTGCCGAGGTACGGAGTTCTCTCCCTACACCGGACTCTCTAGGTGTCATCAATGATCATCATCTGACTAGAAGACACAAGTAGACTACCATTCATAAAACGGATTCCTGATACCACATAGAGGAACAGATGAGCAGGTTGTCAAGGAAACTATAAACTGAACGAAGGAGACGAGTCTTTAAATATCGCGTTGCAGCTAAATCACACTTAAATAAAATACAAAGACTCCACCCATATGAAATGCGGAATATAATTGAAGGCGTGAGAGAGATGCTAATTAACGACATTAAAACAATTATGAATACAACGAGTACATGGAGGAAATGTTGTTCATACTCTATCAATACCTGTCTATCTCATTAAGTGTATGGATTGTGACTGCACAGTGTCAAGGAATTAACTATTGGGAAAAGAGCGCAAACACAATGCAGCTATGCGGGAGATCATGTGTGTATAAAGGGCGCGCCGATAGTATGTATGATGTACATCCTGGCTTCGCCAATGGTTGCGGCGGGACTAAAGGTGCAGCAGGCTGTCATGTCTCCGAGAGGTCGAGACTAGGAAGCCATGGACACAGTTAAGCTCCAAAGACTGATTAGAGGAAAATGGATGGCTCAGGTAGAGGACACAGAAATGTAAATGCTTTTGAACGGTGAGAGAGGAGTGTATCAGAATGTTAGACGAAATGTCGACCTTTGAACGCTGAGAGAGGAGTGTATCAGAATGTTAGACGAAATGTCGACCTTTGAACGCTGAGAGAGGAGTGTATCAGAATGTTAGACGAAATTTCGACCTTTGAACGCTGAGAGAGGAGTGTATCAGAATATTAGACGAAATGTCGACCTTTGAACGCTGAGAGAGGAGTGTATCAGAATGTTAGATGAAATGTCGAACTTTGAACGCCGAGAAAGGAGTGTATCAGAATGTTAGACGAAATGTCCAACTTTGAACGCCGAGAGAGGAGTGTATCAGAATGTTAGACGAAATGTCGACCTTTGAACGCCGAGAGAGGAGTGTATCAGAATGTTAGACGAAATGTCGACCTTTGAACGCTGAGAGAGTAGTGTATCAGAATGTTAGACGAAATGTCGGCCTTTGAACGTTGACAGAGGAGTGTATCAGAATGTTAGACGAAATGTCTACCTTTGAACGCTGAGAGAGGAGTGTATCAGAATGTTAGACGAAATGTCCAACTTTGAACGCCGAGAGAGGAGTGTATCAGAATGTTAGACGAAATGTCGACCTTTAAACGATGAGAGAGGAGTGTATCAGAATGTTAGACGAAATGTCGACCTTTGAACGCTGAGAGAGTAGTGTTTCAGAATGTTAGACGAAATTTCGACCTTTGAACGCCGAGAACGGAGTGTATCAGAATGTTAGACGAAATGTCCAACTTTGAACGCCGAGAGAGGAGTGTATCAGAGTGTTAGACGAAATGTCGACCTTTAAACGATGAGAGAGGAGTGTATCAGAATGTTAGACGAAATGTCCAACTTTGAACGCCGAGAGAGGAGTGTATCAGAATGTTAGACGAAATGTCAACCTTTGAAATCTGAGAGAGGAGTGTATCAGAATGTTAGACGAAATGTCGATATGTGAACGCTAACAGAGGAGTGTGTCATAATGTTAAACGAAATGTCGACCTTTGAACGCTGAGAGAAGAGTGTATCAGAATGTTAGACGAAATGTCGACCTTTGAGCGCTGAGAGAGGAGTGTATCAGAATGTTAGACGAAATGTCGACATTTGAACGCTGAGAGAGGAGTGTATCAGAATGGTAGACGACACGTCGACCATTAACGCTGAGAGAGGAGTGTATCAGAATGTTAGACAAAATGTCGACCTTTGAACGCTGAGAGAGGAGTGTATCAGAATTTTAGACGAAATGTCGACATTTAAACGCTGAGAGAGGAGTGTATGAGAATATTAGACGAAATGTCGACCTTTGAACGCTGAGAGAGTAGTGTATCAGAATGTTAGACAAAATGTCGACTTTTGAACGCTGAGAGAGTAGTGTATCAGAATGTTAGACGAAATGTCGACCTTTGAACGCCAAGAATTTAGTGTACCAGAATGTTAAACGAAATGTCCAACTTTGAACGCCGAGAGAGGAGTGTATCAGAATGTTAGACGAAATGTCGACCTTTGAACACTGAGAGAGGAGTGTATCAGAATGTTAGACGAAATGTCGACCCTTGAACGCTGAGAGAGGAGTGTATCAGAATGTTAGACGAAATGTCGACCTTTGAGCGCTGAGAGAGGAGTGTATCAGAATGTTAGACGAAATGTCGATTTTGAACGCTGAGAGAGAAGTGTATCAGAATGGTAGACGACATGTCGACCTTTGAACGCTGAGAGAGTAGTGTATCAGAATGTTAGACAAAATGTCGACCTTTGAACGCTGAGACAGTAGTGTATCAGAATGTTAGACGAAATGGCGACATTTGAACGCCCAGAAATTAGTGTATCAGAATGTTAGACAAAATGTCAAACTTTGAACGCCGAGAGAGGAGTGTATCAGAATGTTAGACGAAATGTCGACCTTTGAACGCTGACAGAGGAGTGTATCAGAATGTTAGACGAAATGTCGACCTTTGAACGCTGAGAGAGGAGTGTATCAGAATGTTAGACGAAATGTCGACCTTTAAGCGCTGAGAGAGGAGTGTATCAGAATGTTAGACGAAATGTCGACTTTTGAACGCTGAGAGAGGAGTGTATCAGAATGGTAGACGACATGTCGACCTTTGAACGCTGAGAGAGGAGTGTATCAGAATGTTAGACGAAATGTCGACCTTTCAACGATGAGAGAGGAGTGTATCAGAATGTTAGACGAAATGTCCAACTTTGAACGCCGAGAGAGGAGTGTATCAGAATGTTAGACGAAGTGTCGACCTTTAAACGCTGAGAGAGGAGTGTATCAGAATGTTAGACGAAATGTCGACCTTTGAACGCTGAGAGAGGAGTGTATCAGAATGTTAGACGAAATTTCGACCTTTGAACGCCGAGAACGGAGTGTATCAGAATGTTAGACGAAATGTCCAACTTTAAACGCCGAGAGAGGAGTGTATCAGAGTGTTAGACGAAATGTCGACCTTTAAACGCTGAGAGAGGAGTGTATCAGAATGTTCGACGAAATGTCGGCCTTTGAACGCTGACAGAGGAGTGTATCAGAATGTTAGACGAAATGTCGACATTTGAACGCTAAGAGAGGAGTGTATCAGAATGTTAGACGAAATGTCGACCTTTGAGCGCTGAGAGAGGAGTGTATCAGAATGTTAGACGAAATGTCGACCTTTGAACGCTGAGAGAGGAGTGTATCAGATTGATAGACGACATATCGACCTTTGAACGCTGAGAGAGGAGTGTATCAGAATGTTAGACGAAATGTCGACCTGTGAACGATGAGAGAGGAGTGTATCAGAATGTTAGACGAAATGTCGACCTTTGAACGCTGAGAGAGGAGTGTATCAGAATGTTAGACGAAATGTCGATCTTTGGACGCTGAGAGAGGAGTGTATCAGAATGTTAGACGAAATGTCGACCTTAGAACGCTGAGAGAGAGGTGTATCAGAATGTTAGACGAAATGTCGACCTTTGAACGCCGAGAAAGGAGTGTATCAGAATGTTAGACGAAATGTCCAACTTTGAACGCCGAGAGATGAGTGTATCAGAATGTTAGACGAAATGTCGACCTTTGAACGCTGAGAGAGGAGTGTATCAGAATGTTAGACGAAATGTCGACCTTTGAACGCTGAGAGAGGTGTGTATCAGAATGTTAGACGAAATGTCGACCTTTGAACGCTGAGAGATTAGTGTATCAGAATGTTAGACGAAATGTCGACCTTTGAGCGCTGAGAGAGGAGTGTATGAGAATGGTAGACGACATATCGATCTTTGAACGCCGAGAGAGGAGTGTATCAGAATGTTAGACGGAATGTCGACCTTTGAACACTGAGAGAGGAGTGTATCAGAATGTTAGACAAAATATCGACCTTTGAAAGCTGAGAGAGGAGTGTATCAGAATGTTAGACAAAATGTCGACCTGTGAGCGTTGACAGAGGAGTGTATCAGAATGTTAGACGAAATGTCGACCTTTGAACGCTGAGAGAGGAGTGTATCAGAATGTTAGACAAAATGTCGACCTTTGAATGCTGAGAGAGTAGTGTATCAGAATGTTAGACGAAATGTCGACCTTTGAACGCCCAGAAATTAGTGTATCGGAATGTTAGACGAAATGTCCAACTTTGAACGCCGAGAGAGGAGTGTATCAGAATGTTAGACGAAATGTCGACCTTTGAACGCTGAGAGAGGAGTGTATCAGCAGAGGACTTAGCGGTAGCTCAATACTCGGAGGAAAGGCAAGACGGGACACATAATCAGACTGCAACTCTTCACTGGTTGGTGAAAATGAGGAGGATGCGCCTATGTTAAGGCTGTTATGTCGATTCTTGACTCACCTCAATCAATCAATAGGATAGAAGAGATAGCAGAGCTCGAACACTCGCTGAAATATATAGAAGTGTGACAAACCTCCTGATATATCAACGTTTTTTTTTTCCGTCTTGACAGCGGAGACTATAGTGACACGAATTTACCATGCACATATCTTGGAGACAGCAGGGGCATGCCTGAGATGAAAGAAAACATTCTTGGTTTTGATAAGCACTCAGAATGAAACAGAAAGAAGAAAACAGGCCTAAAATATATAGACAAGCATTATCCAAGTAGAAACGGGATCCTTGTCAATACAAAAGTGTTAGTAAATACGCAATTTAAAAAAAACAAACATGTATTCACATGAATGTTAAGCAAGAGAACAATGAAAAGTCTAAATTAACCTCAGATCAGAGACATGGGCTTTGAGAATTGCACCCCAAAATGTGTAAACTGTGACAAATAACGAACATGACATATATTTCTTCACCGATACCACATTAGTGTTCTCAATTCTGAAAATAGAAAACAATGCAGAAATAGCAAACCTAAGAGAAGCACTCCAAGGAATATGTCTGAAATCTTAACTAATTGTAATACGATTCAACATACCTGGAAACGAAGAGGCGTACAAATTAGTCAATGGCACTTGGAAGAATTCCTGACTTGACATAGAGTTAATTCATAAAGAAGTTTATTAGAAGCAAATACAGAACCTTTAGGTAATCAGAGCAATGAGCAAACTAAAAAGTTGATGCATATTGGCAACTTGACCGAAGTGAATAAGTAGCAATTTTCAAAATCCGCTGAACGGACTGAAATATGCATGTGAGAAACTAACGGTAGGAATACTGATGACTGACAATGTGTACTTAATAAAATCAGGGATCAACATTTACAGCAATACTGTCTACCACATGCAAAAACGAGAACATTAGTCAGTCAGTCAGTCAGTCAGTCAGTCAGTCAGTCAGTCAGGTAGGTAGTTAGGTAGGTAGTTAGTTAGTTAGTTAATGTGGTAGTTAGTTAGTTAGTTAGTTAGTTAGTTAGTTAGTTAGTTAGTTAGTTAGTTAGTTGGTTGGTTGGTTGGTTGGTTGGTTGGTTAGTTCGTTAGCTAGTTAGTTAGTGTTTTCGTTAATCCAAACTCAATTCAACTGGCTACCCAATAATCCGCTCATGTGACAGTTAACCCACACAAGATGTTCCTCATGTCCCATGTAGCATGTGGGACAGACAGCAGTCCCAACAAAACCAACAGCACTCACAGACATGTGCCAAATGTCAGCAAAACAATCGGCCACTAAAATTGAAGATGATCGTCGGTGGAAGGAGCAGAAAAACTAGCAACTGCACACTCATTACTGCTCAACAACCGGTCATCCAACAGTTTTGTTTTTTCTGAGCATGCATTTCACAATACAAACACCCACTATCAGACGAAAAATGATTCCATATGAAATCCACTAAACTGAGAGAACATTATGTTGTCCTATACACTCTCCAAATGAGAACAATTTTCTTTCAGAAACTAATCTACAACTAATGTTTAAATGATGACATTGTGCACTTTGTACGCACGTTAACGATGCCTCGGTAACGAAATCGTAAACGTAACCGGCAATGGCTAGCGTCTTGGTTGAATTCCGGAACTGGAGAACGCAGTTCACAAATGAACAGTTGTAGAATGTGTTCAATCTGGAGTAAGCAGGCTATTGAGCTAAATAGGATTTTAAAATTGACGAAAAACACTCGAAATTTTCACTAGAACGACGACCATTTAGTTGCAATAAAAGAATTTGTAGTTTGAATACAATTAGATGAATTAAAGAAAGACAATAGGGGGGGTGGAAAGAAAGAGAAAGGGGGGAGAGAGAGAGAGAGAGAGAGAGAGAGAGAGAGAGAGAGAGAGAGAGAGAGAAGAGAGAGAGAGAGAGAGATAGAGAGAGAGAGAGAGAGAGAGAGAGAGAGAGAGAGAGAAGGAATGCGTACTAAATGTGTGACATTGTGTTTTATTACTGAGATTATTGGCAAACTATGGAATGTCAAATTCATAGTGTCATCATGCGTGCAGGTTGACACACCACACTCAGTGTGTACGCTCTTGAACACGAAGTATACATTTGGAAAATTGTGCATTGTATTGTTTATCTATAAAACAGGAGATTTTAGGGCTAACCAGCACACCTATCTGAGTGCCTTTCACACACTTTGGCTGCGTGAGCACAATTATATTGCTACAGAGCTCCACAAATTGAAACCCAATATGTCCGCAGAGGAAAAATTCCAGACTACGAGAAAAATAATAATTGGTGAGTAAAACGTGGCCACTATGTCACTTTTGAGTGTATGTATGTATTTCTATCTGTCTGTCTCACGCACGCACGCACGCACGTACGTACGCACGTACGTACGTACGTACTAATATTTGCTTAAAAAGGATCAAGTCAGTTAAATGGGAACTGTCAGAGCCTAACATGGTATAGCTATGCAGCAACATCGTTACGACACCCGGCGGACAAGAATTGTCGGCTGGCAAGATTGTTACCTGACACGCGACCAGCGGTCAGGCTGACGACAGACGCACGCAGGCCACGTGACACCACGCGAGGCAGTGGGCAGTTTGCGTGCTAGCCTCAGACCGAGCTGGGACTTCAGACTGGAAGGACGTATGTGATGAAAGCAAGGCGTTTGTATGGATCTCTGTGGGTGAAAGCCGAACGACTGATATCTTGAGCGTCAGACCTGAGAGCTGTATTGTGGTTGTGAGCGTCGTGAGTTATATATTGTAGATTGTTGTAATTATCGTTCTGTATTTAATGTGGCAATAAATCCATAGAACGTTATGTCGTTGTGTCTTACGTCGAATCACGTTATACTTGTACTGTCTCACACGTGTTAGCTGATGAGCCAAATATAAGATCCTGACACGTGTGGACGTGGGTTGCTCGTCCTTGTTTAAGAACCTAATATATGTAGACGTGTGTTGCTCGTCTTTGTCATCTAAAACTATAATTCTTGAACTTGTAAAATTTGTCAAGGTTATAGCTATGTAAATGTGATCGTAAAAGTCTCAGTGTGATCCATTACTACATTGTTTAAAAATGTTTAAAACCATTAGTAAATGTGCAGTACATATTGTTTGATCCTGTAAACGTGTAAAACATTTGTGATTTGTGAAACTTGTCACCGTTTGACCTTGTCGACATTGTGATTTTGTCGCCATTTTGACCTTGTCGCCATCTTGTGAACTTGATGTCTATGTCCTTACTGAATGTCATCTTGATGTAAGTGATGTGTCATCAATGTTATTGAGTGTTCAAATACAGATAGATTGTCTTTATGTATTGAGTTTGTGGAACGCAAAGAGTTTTGGAAAGAGTGTAACTTCTGTTGAGAAAAACACTGTTGACGACAAATTTACGACATACAATTATACTCGACGCCATCCAAACCTAATCAACACTTAGTGACTTGCAGGCACACACCAACAAATAGACACTAACTTATTTCTCTCCAAAAACAAAGCAGGTTTTTCCGTACCATCCATAACCTTCCGGTAAAGGTCATTAGTGGTTCCGAAGTACGACCCTACAGTTTTCTAGCCCATTTGTCCTACCATTCGTCACCGTATCCAAGGGCACTTGAGTATATTTTTCTTTACTTTAACTTTACGTATGCATTAGTGGGCACGCATCGTATAGTAAAATCAATTGTAAATTGTTTTTCTACTAACCATTTACAACATATTTTGTGTGGTTGATTATCATTGACGTATTTTCTCCATCATGTCGTCATTATTTGATTTCATCGATATGGGTATTAAATTGCATCTGACAGGTGATGAATTAACAAAATGGAGTGAGAACAAATACGCAGAATACCTACTTGTTCAGGAAAAAGCTGCTGAACGCGATGAAAGGGCAGCTGAACGAACTGCAAAGCAAGCAGAAGCAGAATTGGCTGCAAAGTTAAAGCAAGCTGAGATAGACAGTGAACTTAAGAAAGCAGAAATAGCAGCTCAGAGTAAGAGAGAAGAACTAGAATTACAGTTGAAAATGAAACAACTTGACACTGAGACTGCAATGAATAAAGAGTCAAAGAAATCTGAAAGACTGGAAAAAGAAAACCAGTATAAGAAGTATCAAGGTATCGTACGTAACTATACCTCGGGTGACTGCATAGCAGCCTTTACCCAAAATTATGAGACTTTAATGGAACATTACCAAGTTCCACTTTCTGAATGGAATATTCTATATATGAGGAGTCTATCTGGGGAACCTCTTAAAGTCATTGAAACCATCCCCAAAGACCTCAGAAAAGAGTACCATTATATTAAATCTAAGATAATGGCACATTTCATGTTAGACGAGGCAGGTTACAGAGAACAATTCAGTAAATTGAGTCCAAAATCAACTCAAACGTTCTCTGACTACCTCTGTTTAGTCCGAGATATTTTCAGCAAATGGACTTCAGCAGCCAAAATTAACAAAAATTATGATAGATTAGAAGATCTCATCATTCGAGATAAAGTCATTTCTTCTATCCCATCATCTTTTTCTAAGTTCTTACAGGAGAATGAATGCACAAGTGTGGAAGAAATGGAAAGACGTGGGTCGGCCTATTATACGGCCAATAAACAGTGCTTTACCACTGAAGCTACTGACAGTAACTGGGTAGCAGCAGCCAACTATGAGAAAAACTATAGTAGGCAAAAACCAAACAGGCCTACCTCTGAGAAATTTACACATTGCATTCACTGCAAATTTTCTCACCATTTGAACGAGATGTGCGATAAAAACCCAGGGTACCAAACATACTTGCAAAACATGGTAAACAGACAAGACAGGGAACGTAAATCGTTCAAAAGTTTACGTAAATGTTTTCTATGCAAGGCTTACGGGCACCATCGCATGGATTGTAGAGGCAGGCATATGACCAACAAAGCCAATGCCGCCTTGTTCGATAGCTCAGCGTCAGAAGACGAAAATCCAGAAAAACATCCTGTAAATGCAGCACAAGCTTGTGATGTATTTAGTGCTAACAAATGCACTGTCTGTAATACCTTCTTTGAAAATGGTATCTTAACATGCGGGCACGCCATCCCTATTGCCAATGAGGAAGCTAACTTGGTAATAGACTCAAAAGGCAGATTAGACATCTATCACGGGTATGTTAATGGCAAGTTTGCTACAGTACTTCGCGACACCGGAAGTACACATATTGGCCTGAAAACAACATTCATAACGCCTACAGACTATACAGGCAGACACATCACATGTAGAACCTTTTCAGGCAATATTGAAAAATATCCATTAGCTTGGGCATACATTGAAACACCATTCCTCACCGGGAAAGTAAAGGTCGCGGCACTTACAAACCCAGTGTGCGATATAATCATAGGAAATTTACCTGAGGTGAATGACAAACCTCATAACCATGACATAACATCACTATGTATTGATGATAACACATCACCACCAAATGTCATCACTGAAAATGTCATATCACCTATTGAATGTATGTTAGCTAATGCAGCACTAAGTTCTCATCACATCATTGACGATATCATTCCATCATCATCTGATGTCATTGAGTGTGTGAACGCAGTAACAAGAGCTACTGCTAGAGTGCAAGATGAAAGTAACCAAACTGAGGCTATACAAATGCTTAGCCCAGAATTACCACCTAGTGACTCTATGAAGGAAACATTCATAACAGCTCAAAAAGCTGATCCTTCACTGTCAAAGTACTTTGACCTGATCGGCAAAAAGGCAAGAGTAACCAAAAATGCGAAATGGCATTTTGCTTTACACAATGATATACTCACCAGGTATTACACCAGAGGTGACATTACAACAAAGCAAACTGTGTTGCCAACTACTTATCGCAAGCAAGCTTTACATCTTGCTCACGATATACCTTTTGCAGGTCATATGGCATATGTTAAAACCAGGTCAAGACTATTGACACAGTTTCATTGGCCAAAATTTTGCAATGACATAAGAACATATTGCAGAAGTTGTGATACATGCCAGAAACTAATAAAAAAAGGTAAACACCCACAGGCAAAGTTACAAGTCACTGACTTAGCCAGTCGACCTTTTGAAAAATTATCAGTTGACATTGTGGGCCCTCTTAGTCATACAACAAATAGAGGGAATAAATATATTCTTACTTTTATTGATCAATGTAGTCGCTGGCCAGAAGCTATTCCGCTAAAGAACATTACTGCCAACGACATCATGGAAGTGTTCTTCCATATTTTCTCCCGAATTGGGTTTCCAGATACTATCCAGTCTGATAGAGGCACTCAGTTTATTGCCGCATCGACCCAAGCTTTCACTAAAATGTTAGGAGTGAAGCAAGTCTTCAATAGCCCCTATCATCCTCACTCGAGCGGGATTATAGAAAAGCTTAATGGGGATCTGAAGCACATGCTTGCAAAAGTAACTCAAGATCACCCCAATAACTGGGATGTATACTTACCAGCTGTTCTTTTTGCTTATCGCGAGGTACCACATTCTAGTACCGGTTTCTCTCCTTTTGAACTAATCTATGGTGCCAAACCACGAGGCCCATTAACAATTTATCACCAAATGTTAACTGATTCTACTCCAGTACTTAAACCCATATCATCATTCGTGTATGTAACATCATTGCGTGAAAGGATTATTAAATCATGTGAAATTGCTAAAAATGCACTAAAACTATCTGGTGCTACCTACAGACAGTACGCAGACAAAGGTAACAGGACTATAACATTAACACCTGGACAGGACGTTCTACTACTACTACCTAGTGACAGACAGCTACTGACTGATTCTTGGCAGGGACCCTTTAAAGTGACAAGACAAATCTCACCTGTGGACTACGAAATCCTAATAAAAGACAAACACAAAATATTTCACATAAATATGCTAAGACCATACCACAACAGAGACAACGAACAAGACGATACGACAGCTTGCACCGTGATAATAGATCACGAAGATGACGATTCTAGCGACGAGATTCCAACACCTACATTAGACACGACAAACTGCTTGAATGAGATCAAGATCAATCCAAACTTAAGTCAAGCAGAGACAAACAGTTGCAAACAGTTGATACAACAATACAACACCATTTTTTCAGACAACCCAGGACAAACAGAGTTAGTACAGCATCACATCACACTCACATCAAACACACCCATAAGATGCAGACCATACACCATTCCATTACATTACAAGGAACAACTACATCAGGAAATCATCAACTTAGAAAAAAACAACATCATCAGACGATCCCTATCAGACTTCTCTTCACCCATGGTCATTGTACGCAAAAAGGACAACACCATACGACTTTGCATCGACTACAGAAAACTGAACAAAATAACTGTTTTAGATCTTGAACCAATGGCAAACACTGACGATCTTCTGACAGAACTGACTGACGCTAAGTTCTTTACGACGCTTGACATGTCTAAAGGTTACTGGCAGATAGCTGTACATGAAGACAGCAGACATCTAACAGCTTTCGCCACGCCTTGGGGACTGTACGAATGGTGCAAACTTCCATTTGGGCTAGTCAATGCCCCAGCCACATTCGTACGCATGACACGACTCCTCCTATCTGACATTTCTAATATCATTTGTTATATTGACGACATCTGTGTCCATACAGAGACAATGACGGAACAGACACTAGAACGTATCAGACAGCACGGACTGACAGTGAAGCCTTCAAAGGTGAGCATGGCTTACCAAGAGATATCATTTTTGGGGTACAGAATATCCAATGGCTTTGTCATGACAGACAACAAAATTGTCTCCAAAATTCTAAAACTGTCACTTCCAACAAATAAGAAACAAGTCCGCAGCTTGCTGGGACTTATCAACTATTACAGGAATTTTATTCCTGATTTTTCAGAACTGACCGAAGTTTTTTCTAACTTACTAACCAAGGATAAGCCTGAAAAAGTTGTACACGATGAATGCCTACGAAATGCATTTCATAAAGTTTTGGCATACTTTTCTGATAAGAACTCGAATAATCTCATCCTTAAATTGCCCAACATCCATTTACCTTTCAGATTGAGAACAGATGCTAGCTCCGTTGCGATTGGGGCAGTCCTGTTGCAGGAATACAACAACATCCTGCATCCCATTTGTTTCATATCAAGAAAACTAAAGCCTCGAGAGCGTGCATGGTCCATTCCGCAATTAGAGGCACTGGCCTTAGTAGAAAGTGTGACGAAGCTATCCAGATACCTTCTAGGACGTCACTTTATCATCGAAACTGACAACAGTCCATTACGGTATATAAATGCCGGAGTACCATCCAATAATATGATTGCTCGCTGGTCCTTGAAGCTTCAGAATTACAGTTTCGAAGTTCGTCACATTCCCGGCAGAATCAATGCAATTGCCGATCTTTTGTCCCGTTGTCCGACCGACCCAGTAAGCAATGTCTGAGTGCACTGTGTACTATTACACTCAGACCAACACAGCCACCAATGAGTGAAATTTTGTTGCTATTCACCTACTGTGTAAGGTCTATAATTGAAATTGTGATACGGTTAAAAACCGACATGTATAATATACTTATTTTAAGTAAGCCATGTAATGAGTGTAGTATAATTGTGTAGTGTGTGTTAGAAAGAGAACATTATTAATTGTAAATATACACCAAGAACAGTGTCACAGACGCTTAACCACTTACCAGAAGCGAACTTTACCATTTAACAGTGACAGCTGTGCG
Organism: Cepaea nemoralis; assembly: GCA_014155875.1. Taxonomy (NCBI): domain Eukaryota; kingdom Metazoa; phylum Mollusca; class Gastropoda; order Stylommatophora; family Helicidae; genus Cepaea; species Cepaea nemoralis. The sequence continues at coordinate 255,320 of JACEFZ010026854.1, read as the reverse complement.
TGAATTTCTTCACCGTGATATTTTATCGACGTGTGCAAATGTGGACTGAACAGTGACTTCTACACCACCTCTGCATCAAATTTAATCCAAAATGTTCGACATTTGAACATCAGAAATAAGAACAGTCGATTATTATCCAGAAATTGTGAACACATCGGAAATAAGAACATTCCATCATAATCCGAAAGTTGTGATACTATAACATCAGACACAAACTTTGAGAACATTTTACTATCCGTTAGAAAATAAAACCGGATCATTTGTGTTCAGACAGTGTAACATCAACTAAATTTTGCGTTTCGTGTGTATTTCCGGTGTAATTTAAAAAGTATAACAAAATTAGCAGACGATATACAAATATTCAAAAACTTATGACGATTGTAAAATCCTTTTGAATCTATAAAATATAATACACCAATTGGGTACTTATTTATTTTGATAAGTGTAATCTTAGAATCATATCTTGATTAATGTATTCATATTACCGACTTTTTCTCGTTAATATGAAGAAACGTCAAGCAATGACGCTAAGAAATTAAATAATTATTGTAATTTATTGAATTTCTTGAATGTCAAAATTACTTCCCTTGCATTTATGAATTACACCAAGGGACATAATTTGAAACATATTCATTAATGTGTATTGTATAAATAGACATTTTGTTGCTCAAACGGCTAACACAGCGGGTAGGCGTCCACCAAGCATGACATAGAGCTGCCAACATTGCAAACCAACATAAAAGCTCCTGGCCAAATGAGGTCAGAGTTTGATTGTTTAATACGACTCAAACAAAGTCGTATTTCAGTCTGGCTAGATGGCTGTTGCAAAACAACCATATTATTACGTTTTTTTCAAATTGCTGCGAGGTAGATGCGTGAAGCTGGTACTACTGATCTGACTGGGTATTATTGCAATGAAGGTAACCAGGCATCAGGGGGATGAAACCTGATTTGTGTTAAAAGTTGTACTTCATTTGTCATTTCAATGCAACTTACATTTTTTGTATATATTTCTATGCCATATATGTAACAACGGGAAAGGGTAGTCTCTGACATAAATTTAACACTACCCCAGTATATACATACATCATGAATGAAAGATGGCATCTTTCATTGAGGTACCCGGGGAGAATGTCAGAGCCTAACATGGTATAGCTATGCAGCAACATCGTTACGACACCCGGCGGACAAGAATTGTCGGCTGGCAAGATTGTTACCTGACACGCGACCAGCGGTCAGGCTGACGACAGACGCACGCAGGCCACGTGACACCACGCGAGGCAGTGGGCAGTTTGCGTGCTAGCCTCAGACTGAGCTGGGACTTCAGACTGGAAGGACGTATGTGATGAAAGCAAGGCGTTTGTATGGATCTCTGTGGGTGAAAGCCGAACGACTTATATCTTGAGCGTCAGACCTGAGAGCTGTATTGTGGTTGTGAGCGTCGTGAGTTATATATTGTAGATTGTTGTAATTATCGTTCTGTATTTAATGTGGCAATAAATCCATAGAACGTTATGTCGTTGTGTCTTACGTCGAATCACGTTATACTTGTACTGTCTCACACGTGTTAGCTGATGAGCCAAATATAAGATCCTGACAGGAACCACTTCAGTTTCTCAAGATCACTCAGTATTGTTCTGTTTCTCATGATCAAACAGTGAATCAATCAGGTGTCGTCTCCACAATGGAGGCTGGCTGCAATGGATCTCCAAGACTGTCAGTCTCTTGCTCTGACTATACATTATGTTAGGCTGATGTTCGTCCATCTCTTGTTGTTATCTTCCTACTTGTGTCATTTTCTACCTCTTGCTCACTTGCCCTCATCCTTGCCCTCCAGTATGGTTTTTATAAGAATATCATGTCTTTTAACGAGGCCGAAATATTTCACTTGCCTCCTCTTTATTTTTTTATCACCTCTCTCTTCATTCTCAGTTTGTTTGTTCTTTTTGCTCCGGTAATAAGGTTTTCAAATTTCCCTGCTTGATACAGTTCCACGTACCAATCCTTAGACTTCTCCTTCTATTTTTCAGGTAGGTATTGTCAGAATGCACACTTTTAAAAAAATGCGGGATGCATTCGTCATTATGCACTTCCTTATTCACTTTAGGGGTTGTCTATTCCCTGCGAATATGTACAGCAGGTTCCTCACCATGGGGCCAAGAATTACCCGTATCGCTGTTTTCTTATTGTTGAATTATCATTGCTGTCTTTGGGATATTACGTGGTGAATTCCCAATATCTTCCACGATAGCCAGTCATGTTCACTATCCTGTTTTGAATACGCCTCATGTGTGCCACAAACTTTACTGTTTCGCTTTAGAAGCCGTTGATCTATTTAGATGCATCCGCCTTGTTCACGGTCCCAGTCTTTGTGTACCAGGGATAGACATTCTGTTAGTAGGATATTACCCCTACATCACTCAAGTAGTTTAACCAGTCAGCCAAGACTGTTGCCCGTGGTGTGGCCACCGCCGTACACAAGCGGTATTCGTGGAGCCATACATGAGCTAGATAAAGAGAAGTGAACCAAATAGGGTCATGGCCATCCCTTGGAACCACTCGGTATCTTTCTGTTTCTCACAATTACTAAGTATCGTTCTGTATCTCACAATCAACAAGCGTCGCTCTGTTTCTCACAATCACTCAATATCGAGCATGAGCTTCTCAGTGTGATTTTAGAACACATTTCAAAGTCCAATGTTCTTAGCGCCACATATCATCTGTTCAATCTCACGTTTATTTGTCAACATTGAATAAGGTGTTCACTGTGAAGTCATCACCAGGGCATTCTTTTTAAATGTGTCATTGTATTACTAAATCTTTCTTTGATCAGTTTTCAGTTAATTTGATTGAATGTTGTGAGTGTGCGTGCGTGCGTGCGTGCGTGTGTGTGTGTGTGTGTGTATGTGTGTGTGTGTTAATTACTCTTTTCAATATGTATATTGGTTTCTTATGGTTTCCAATCACATATCATTTATGTTTGCCCTTTCTATCAGTACTTTTACTCTTTCGTTTCTCATACTTAAACAACAAATACCTACACCATTGCTTTTCTCTCCATTTCTACTTTTGTGTTTAAATCTCCAAGGTTTACTTTGACTGCTTTTGATTTGGTGTTTTGGAAGATCGCTATTTCTATTTTCAAATTAAATTATTAGTATTTACTCTCTACTATCGCTTTTAAATGATGCATATACTTGTAACTATTTATGTGTATTTGTTTGCCTTTAATTTTAACAATGAATATTCTATTACAAATGCTCCAGTCATCACGAGCTGATTTAGCCTTTTCCACATCAAACATTATTGGTCCTACTGTTTCGTGATCGTGACTTTAAGAATATATTATTGTGTATTTGTAAAATAGTGTTTACCAGACACCGTCCATCTCACATCGCTAATTTTTAGGATACTTACCTTTATCTTATGTTTTTTTTTTCCATTTCTTTTACTGTATTATCTATCATATTTCTGCCAATGATTTAACATTCCCTATGATTTTTCTCAATTGGTTGGTTTTGGTTTCGCCATCAGCAGCTGTGACCCGTGACAGTACTCACCAAAGCAGAGTCTAATAAGATAGCCGTTAACCTCGTTTTCCGATACAGATCCGTACACATGTAAGACACAAAATAAAATTTAAAAAAATTATACGGTGGATTCCCCTTGAATTCCACGTGTACTCGAAGGATATTATTTCTGTCTTTTACAGCAAGTTTCGACTGTCATAAAAATTATGTTCACTTTTCAGCTCAGATGCAGTTTGAACTTGTAGTGGTGAATACTCATAACTGATGCCTTTGCTCCACTACTTTGTATTGGAAGTTTCCGTTCACCTAGTCTGAAACCATTTGGCTCCTTCGCATCATCATCAGTATATTGGAGGATGTTAATAGTATGCTATGTTGTCTTAAATCTGGTACATATACTAATATAGCAATGTTGTCATGTATGTTCGCAACTATACATGTATGTTGCGTATTTAACTACATATGGTTTCTACTTAAAGGAATGCATCAAGTCTTCACCTACAACACGTTCCTCCCTATTATGCTTGGTGAAGACGCCAAACGTTGGCAGCTGACATCTACACGCGGAAGGAGCTGTTACAACCCGAGTCTCAGCCCACGTATCGCCTCAGCGTTCAGTGTTGGCGCATTTAGATTTGGTCACTCTACTACCCCATCACTGTTTCCAATTGGAAATAGATCCGTCCCATTAAGATTACTGTTCAACAGGTACGTAATGGAAGTGTGTTGTTGAGATAGGAGCGGAGAGAGAGAGAGAGAGAGAGAGAGAGAGAGAGAGAGAGAGAGAGAGAGAGAGAGAGGGGGGGGGGAGGGAGGGGAACATGCAGCCGAGAGAGGAAGGAGGGCAGCGAACGGTCGAGAGAGGATGGTGGGTGAGAGGGCGGCACACCGTCGAGTGAAGATTGGAAATTGTCCGTTTGCCGAGAGAGGGGTGGGAGTCCTAGATAAATACGGGTAACCAAGAGAGGTCAAAAGAGGACGAGATGGCCGCGAGAGGACAGAATGGCGGCGAGAGCAGCAAATGGCTGAGAGAGGTTCGATTGGCTGAGAAAGAAGGGTTTCGTAAGAGAGAAGCGGGTGTCCGAGCGAGCAGCGCGGAGTTGAGAGTGGAGCCGGTTGGGCATAGGGCAAAGGTTGGCAGTTAGAGCAGTCTACCAGGGGAGGGCGGTTCCCACCTTACACATCGTGGGACATGTATTCAGTCCATAGTAAAGCTTGGGATTAAAGAAAGTCCTAATATGCAAACGAAGCTGCAACTGCTCTGGCAAGCGACCGTTATTCCTCAGTATGGAAAACACTCTCCCTGCACACACCAGCAAAGATTCGAATGGAGTAACAATACAACATCATTATTTCTGTTTTGTGACAATTAAGAAGAAATACAACAGAGACGGAAATATTGATAAATTAAACCACGTAGCTCTCAGTACAAATATGATAAAGAATTCCCGCATTAAGTCGAGTTGATAGCACTTTAGTCTTCAAGCATGTTTGTCCAGAATCCAGTTTTAAGGATACGGTTACCTTGCTTCAATTTTCCTTGTTCTTTCTTCCGGGACAAAATATCAAAATATTGATATAATCTTATTGTTAGTAAAGCTTGTCGTTTGCAGACTCAGCTTCAAATAAATTCAATGCCATTGATCCATTGTCATCAATAGATTTAACTCTTTGCTGTCTGCAGCATCAACATTGACTTCCTTTGTTTTGATTCGTGTGCAGCTAAGATCACCATAACGTGATGATCACCTCCTCTTTAATCTGACTCAGAGAATCAAGACAATGCGACAACTGTCTGACATATACGGCACCAAGGAAGGACAACCGACTAACCGTGTGTTCCAATGTCCACTGAGGCGGAATATTGTGAAGTGGCTAGGGTTTTCAGTTCGACCTTGTCACAATAGGCAGCATGAAATGTTTTAGAAGTAGAGGTGGCCGGAGTGGTATTAACTACATAACCCATAGAATGCAAATTGGTTTTAAACACTATATACTGAATACATCAGCCTATTAAGAGAGGTGTGAGACAGGGATGTGTAATTTCTCCAGAAATGTTTTCCCTCTACAGTGAAAATATTTTCAGAAATTTAGAAGATATGAAAGGAATCATCATTGGGGGCCGTAACATCAAGTACGTTAAATGTGCAGATGCTAGAGTCTTGAATGGAGACAATGAGCAGGATCTGCAACATTTATTAGGTGTGATGAGATTAGAACAAGAATCGCCTTGGCGAAGGTAGACTCTTGCAAGATGGAAAACATACTGACCAATCTCATTCTTTCCACATATGGGTTCTCAATCTGTTCCTTCGCCTTCTCCGCTTGTGGGACTAGGTGGAGAAGGCGGAGGAACAGATTGGGAACCAATATGTGGAAAGAATAAGACTGCAGGGGATCGGCAGTGGTTCTGGAATAATCTCAAAACTGAGAGGGAAGACCAGTATAACTTTTAATCAGATAGCGGTGGGAACGATTAATAGTATGACTCATCGCTGGCTGTTGAACGAGGGGACGGAGCAGGTATGGGAATGTCCTGAGTGTAGTGATGTCGGTTCTTAACTCAACTAAACTCAACTCAACTCAAACATACTGACTAATAAAAATTTGCAATGGGAAAGCGAGTATTGAAGTGCTACATATACCCTGTACATTTGAATCGATGTGAAGCGTGGACAATGAGCAGACAAGCTAAAAACCATCTGATGGCTGTGGAAATGTGGTTTCTTAGGAAAATTCAAAGAATACCATGGGCAGACAGAAAAACCAATGAACAAGTCCTTCAAGAAACACATGAAAGCCGTAAACTGATTAGATAAATTAGACGTAGGCTGTCACATCATTTGGACACGTAATGAGAAGAAATACATTATAGAACTTGGTGATAACTGACAGGATTTAGGGGGAAAGGACACGGAGAAGACAGAGAAGTAAATACCTGGATGGGTTTGCCAGGTGGCATGGTCGATACAAGAACACAAAAACTGATCTCCGAATCTCCATGGTTAATCTGTCAACGTCTAGAGATATTAGAAGGGAAAGGGTTCAAGACAGGCAGATAGTACGAGCATAGATGAGACATAAACACATGAGTCAATTAGATCTTATTTATTACTCAACGATATAATCATATATAATATCTCATCTATCATTTCAACGTTCGTTCTCGTACTAAATAATAATGTAGCAATGCAACACGTTACCATACTATCGAATACGCTCTCGTATCACAGCCACACACACAAGCACAAGCCAGACGGCTAAGCTATTCAATGGCCCTGAAGTCCTAGGTATAGTCTATCCTGTCACACTCTCAATCATGCATCCTCTCTCTGTCATGTCCAAAGCCCGTCTGGCTTCTCCTCGACTGCCCGGTGGTCACGAGGTCTTTGCCCCTCGTGCAGCCCGTGGGAAGTCATATGTCTCGCATACGCCTGGTTGAGGCTAGGGGTATTGCGTACTTCTGTTCAAGGTGACACTGTCTTTCACGGGTACAGTCCTGTCTCTACTGCCTTAAGCATCTAAACTGTTCTCCTTCCCCCGTACTCACCCCATGTCCCTATCTCTACCGTCTGTCCTTTACTCTGTCCCCTACAGGACCTTGACATTCATCCCTTCCTCCCCTCCGCGTGGTGCGTGGTGTATTCCTTTAATTAGTCTGAACTAATTCTGTCAAGGGCCTAAGAGAAATAATTATTACTGTCATGATATTTAAGGGCCAAGGGCAGTAATATAGTAGGTGGGAACTGTCTGATATCTATTGAAGCACTAGCAACTAATGTTATGTGTACTAACATCTTGGGTGGTTGTCGAAGAGTCTCATACTCTCGTCAATCTGTCAATTACAGGGCTACCCAGATGGCGAAAGATGACCCCCATGCTTATTGGCTTGACACATGATGATGATGACACTGAGTACGCTTCTAGGCGTCGAAACGGGTCGTTTACTTTACATGACTCTATTTATTTTACCTCTAAAGGTACGGAGATAATGTCATTAGCAAATAAGTACAGAAAACTATTGTTTGAAGTCGATTAGATTTGCCCCGATATGATATGAGACTGATTACAAGGCCATACATTGTGTGTCTTTAGAATATATTTACATATCAAAATTGTCAAGACATTTTTGGAGCATAATCTAATATATTTTTTTACCTCCTTTTTTTCTGAATTCAGTTAATTCTCCTCCCTTTCTCGTGGCTTATTCTTATCTCCAAATCGAACTACGTGCTACGTTGATGCAAGAAACAAAGAAATTAAAGGACATTTTCCACCCCTGCAGATACGGTGGCGAATCTGTTGTCATAGACAACCGGTAATTAGGCAATGTTGCAAATAGACAGGAAATATCTCCTGCGGTAGCTATGGCGGGCCTAATCCCGCTGGTCGCGGGGACCGCTATAAGTCAGGCGGGGAGTCTGACGATAGTGCACGCTTTCCACAGGTCCGGACACTTGTGATGACAGATGTGCGCGCCCTCATGGTCCGGGCTCGTACAAGGCCCTCACCTGTGGGACATGGCTGAACGCCTCTAAGCCGGGTCCCTTGGGTGTCAGGGTCTGGCCATAACTCGCCACCGGCTCGTGGTGGTGAGGTCTCGGTGGATTGACGCTGAGCCGCCAGCGTCTGCAGCCTACCTTGTGCCAGACGTATTGGTTACCCATTCCTCTGGAATACACAAGACTAGGCCGAGGGAGGGATCATGTCGTTTGGGCATCACATGATCTCTGAAGCTCTGCCCAGACATTGTGATGGAATATTGGCCACATTCCACTCACATACTTTGGTCTCACTTTGGTCTCTTTGAGCATAGCCTACGATGGGTAGCGTTGTGATGTTCTGTTGTGATAATTTGGTGTGTCCAGTGTGTGCCGCGTGGTTACACACCCGCTTCACACGCGTGATCCGGGACTGTTTCCGGATCCGGTCAGGGATATGCACTACTGACGAGCTCAAATGAGGGCGAAACTCGAGTATAGTGCTTCCATATTGACGTGGATAGGCCTCAGGTTCATACCAGAATGCGATCGGCGTTGCCAGTAGTGGGTTGTGCTCAATATTTATACTTTGGTCTGTCAAGACTGCAAGGTGTCTACTACTACTGACAACATAGATATGTTTTAGACAATATTTAAACGGCTGCTACCTGAAGACACAGTAACAAATGTAACAAAATACGCAAAGTGTGGATTCAAGTTTAGTGCAGACACCAATCATTATAAGGTGATACAGCCGTGATACTGAAAATCGGCATCTGGCGTTATTTGGTGATGGAGACTAGCACGCATGCGTTTCAAAACGTGAAGACTTGATGTATTCCCTTAGTGAATTTAAACACAGAAATCATACACAATATACTGCACGATTTCTATCACGGCATATTTCGCTGCATCTTGTCAGGCGCATACTGCAGAGTATGTAAGGAAACGATTACACGATCGACTTAAAACAGCTGTAAACCCAACATTCTCTGCTGCTGGAGCAATGATCGGATATAAAACCTCATCCACACCTACTCCAGCTGTGAAAAAACCATTGTTCCCTACACCAAATCAAACTGCATTTATCAATCCCAGTGTGGGTCACAAGCAGCTTCCATAGGTAGACAAGAAAGACAGTGAGCATATCGAGTTACCAAATATATATCATTGTGGGTGGAAAAGAAAGTCAATTCATCTTCGGGAATTAATATGTAATCGACAGTTCATAAAACGTCGATGTCGGCTATCACGGAACATTTTCTTATTAAGAAACGCATAATTAATAAAGAAAACGCATGTCGTAATGTATTCGACGAAAACTATCGATCGCTCAAATACATTGAACCAGACGACTCCAGACGTTTGCAATGCAAACAGAAGGACTTCTTTTTAAATCTCAGGCTACGGTGGGGATAACATACTTCACATTATAACAATATCAGTGACTGTGTATTTAGTACTTCAGCAACAGTATAATTTGCTCATTCTCTGCATATAATATATAACTACAGTACGCACTTCACTATACCCAGCGAAATGTCTCAGGCAAGAAGTCGTGCAATATATTGTTAATGGCGTCTATGTTTAAATGTATGCTTCTCTCCGCGATACTATAATCACATTTCTAAAAAAAAAAACACGAGGCACATACATTTAGTCTAACATAACCATAATACTAGTCGTTAGTCGCGGTTCCAACTTCACGGCGAATGTCTCCGTTCCTGTGCCAGTGAATATCGCACAAAATGCTCATCACTGTCCACTGTGAAAAGTGGAAGAGACATGAGTCTCAACAAACAGCACAGGTGTACTATGTATAATGCCGCTGCCAGAACGGCAATACAAGAGTCCGCCAAGAAAAATATCGTATCTACGATGGGAGCGGCAGTCAGTAGAAAACTAGCAGCTACACATTACTGCATAAGTCAAACCAATTAGTTCAGCGACCGGCCGGCCCCCAATTCTCTGAACACGTAGTTCACGCGGACAGGTATAGAAGCACTCAACACGGAATTCAGAATTCACAGTGTTGCTCCAAGCACTAAATTCAGTAGTTGGGCAAAGGAAACCACTACCAGACCAAAATGAGGAACATGCCTAAGCAAACCGTAGCCACAATCATAAACACTCCAGAGATCTTAACAGCTCAACAGCCTATCCTCCATATTGGACTGGAAGTCAGTCATCAAGATACTGAATAGAAACAATGAGTTTACTGATTCTATCATTTTCCAATGCATTTTGTATCAGGCAAATTGTCTTTTATACTGGCGATTTTGCTATAGCACCTCTGATTTATTTAATAGTGTCGTTTAAAGAAGACAATACATTTAATTTAAAAAAAAATATTGCAGCTTACTAAAGAAAGTTAACATCTAACTTAGCAATAACTTTCACCACTTATGAAAATATGTTGAATAACCAAAATCATTTCTGTTTTACATGTTTCTGTTGTGCAGGCCCGGGTATGTCCTTGACGAGTTTGATGGCATCATGGCTGGAATGGTCGGCTTAACCTATGCCAAAGATGGACGCGTCCAGACATCAGACAAGTTTATCAGTAAGTTAGTTTACACGTGAATGTATGTCAACGATGAACACATCCACACATCAGACAAGTTTATAAGTTAATCTACACGTGAATGTATGTCAGTGATGAACACATCCATACATCAGACAAGTTTATAAGTTAATCTACACGTGAATGTATGTCAACGATGAACACATCCATACATCAGACAAGTTTATAAGTTAATCTACACGTGAATGTATGTCACCGATGAACACATCCGTACATCAGACAAGTTTATAAGTTAGTCTACACGTGAATGTATGTCAACGATGAACACATCCATACATCAGACAAGGTTATAAGTTAGTCTACACGTGAATGTATGTCAACGATGAACACATCCGTACATCAGACAAGTTTATACGTTAGTTTACACGTGAATGTATGTCAACGATGAACACATCCATACATCAGACAAGTTTATAAGTTAATCTACACGTGAATGTATGTCACCGATGAACACATCCGTACATCAGACAAATTTATAAGTTAATCTACACGTGAATGTATGTCAACGATGAACACATCCTTACATCAGACAAGTTTATAAGTTAGTCTACACGTGAATGTATGTCAACGATGAACACATCCTTACATCAGACAAGTTTATAAGTTAGTCTACACGTGAATGTGTGTCAACGATTAACACATCCATACATCAGACAAGTTTATAAGTTAATCTACACGTGAATGTATGTCACCGATGAACACATCCATACATCAGACAAGTTTATAAGTTAATCTACACGTGAATGTATGTCAACGATGAACACATCCATGCATCAGACAAGTTTATAAGTTAATCTACACGTGAATGTATGTCACCGATGAACACATCCATACATCAGACAAGTTTATAAGTTAATCTACACGTGAATGTATGTCAACGATGAACACATCCATGCATCAGACAAGTTTATAAGTTAATCTACACGTGAATGTATGTCACCGATGAACACATCCATACATCAGACAAGTTTATAAGTTAATCTACACGTGAATGTATGTTAACGATGAACACATCCATACATAAGACAAGTTTATAAGTTAATCTACACATGAATGTATGTTAACGATGAACACATCCATACATCAGACAAGTTTATAAGTTAATCTACACGTGAATGTATGTCAGTGATGAACACATCCATGCATCAGACAAGTTTATAAGTTAATCTACACGTGAATGTATGTCAACGATGAACACATCCATACATAAGACAAGTTTATAAGTTAATCTACATGTGAATGTATGTCAACGATGAACACATCCATACATAAGACAAGTTTATAAGTTAATCTACATGTGAATGTATTTTATCTCAACAGTAACAAACTAGGAAACCTAATTCAAGATCCCTAAGTGAATTCAACATGAAAAGTTGATAGTAATACAATGGAAATCATCAAAATGTGACCCGCCGCGAATGAACCATCAGAAATATTAGCTGACTAAGGAGCATCTTGGGATTGTAGGGAGACAGAGGGAATGTTATCATTCATTCGCCAGGTTTCGATCATATGCTTTCTTTTTTGACCAAACATTTCTCGTTTAGCGAGTTTTCCAAAGAACGACACAGCAGGGGAAAAAAGGTTCCCAAATAGGGCAATTCTTATCCAGTGGGCAACCCAGAAATCAGGATTTGCGAAGTACACATTAACTGTCCCAGAATTGTAATAGCCTCTTCTAATGTATAGTGTCTACGTAATCAAAAACTGGGGAAAGATAATGTACATAGCGAAAATATATTGTTCAAGTGTCTGGTGCAAGCAATCGTTAATTTTATTCAGGAGCAAATAACTTGTACAAACTTTAATCAATTTCAAGTTTGAAGAAGCTCTTATGGTTCCTTGGACATGAAGACTAATCCAGTCTATGTTTCTCTAAGCTGTCGTAAGATATTCTCAATTAAGCTTTACGGCACGAAACCATTGTCATTCTTTCAAATGACAAATACTTGTAAATACATCATACTTGATTAGTTTAGCATCATCTAGTTAGGTTAAAGGCGGACAGGAAGGTCATTGACACAGGTGTCCTGCTTACATGTGCAGAGATCTTACGAAAGAAGTTGATTGCTTCCAGTCGCAATGGGACCTTGTTTCAGGAACCTGTCAATAAACATCTAACCTATAGCTGACTCTTCGATTAATAATTAAACAGTGAGCATATCTATCCACCGCTTTCTGTCTCCTGTACTGCCAATTATTTCTTATACCGGTGTTCCTCCATGCCATCCATCATCCATCATATGCCATGCCGATAAGCGTGGGCGGTCATGTTTTGACATCTCACTCGATCACCAGAGTCGTAGATCAGCTCTGTGTTTCTGTCTCGACCATGCCACGTGGCCAAGCCATCCAGGTATTTACTTCTTGGTCTTCCCCTTGGTCTCGTCCCTGCGATCTTGCCAGTCGTCACTAAGTTCTCCAAGTCATTTCTTCTCATAACATGCCCAGAAAAGTTTGTCTGTCTACGTCTAATGACTCTAATCAGTTTACGATCTTCATTTGTTTCTCGTAAGACTTGGTCATTGGTTTTTCTTTCTGTCCATGGTATTCTTTGCATTTTCCTCAGAAACCACATTTCCACAATAATCAGATGTTTTTCAACTTGTCAGCTCATTCTCCAAGCTTCACATCCATATGAATGTGAAGGTTCTAAGTAGAACTTCAACACTCTTTTTCTCGTTTCAAATGATATCCTTTTATTCGTGAGTATGTTCTTCATCTTGCAAAAGGCCACCTTAGCAATGGCAATTTTTGTTCTAATCTCTTCAAGGCATCTCCCATCAGTTGGTATGACTGTTCGAGATAGCTGTAACTATTTACTTGTTTAAGAATATGTCCATTTACTTGTATATTACATTGTGGTACTTCTTCCTTCCTAGTGACAACCATAATCCGTGTCTTCTTACAATTCAATTCTAATCCTAGTTGTTCACTGTGTGCAACAACCGCATCTACTAAATATCGCAGGTCCTGTTCATTGTCTGTAATCAAGACTGTATCATCTGCATATCTAATGTTATTGGTGTATCATCACCCAATATTTATTCCTTCCAGATCTTCTATATTTCTGAAAATATTTTCACTGTGCAGGGAAAAAACAATCTGGAGACATTACACAATCCTGTCTCACACCTCTTTCCAGGTACTTCAGTCTGCTTACTCTGTTCACAGTTCTAACACTTATTGTGAGGCTTGGAAGGTCAATTTTAACAATCCTATTGTGCAGAGAACAGCACGAAGCATACACCTTTTTGGGTTAATGACAGTATTCATCTCCGTACACCAGTCTATGACTTTATTCCGTTGACTTAAGTGTAGAACCTCATTTTTTAAATTCTTTCTTCACTAGCAGACCCTTGCTCGTGTCTCACCTGTCCAGTCGGATTAATGTAGCTAACATATCCATGCCACTGGTAATAATCTCCATTCAAATTTTGTAGAATCATGACATCAAAGTCATAAATCAGCTTATCGAGAACATACCCTTTCTGCTAGCACTGCGACAATTCCAATAGCCAACACTTACATATATGAATCCTAAGCGCTGTTTTTTTCCTCCTTGCTGTCATGGCCACCGCCCTTCTATCTTTACGCCTTTTTTCGCTCCATTTCCTCGCCTTCTCTTCTTTCTATGTACACTCACCACTAAAGATGAAATCAAGCGCACAGCACGTACTCCGTAGGGCCAGCGATGATTCTTAGAAAGGTAGTCTAATACTATATTTGATGTAGTGTATATGAGGTATATACACAGTCACCCCAGTAGTGCCCTCGTGTTGGGGAAGGGGCAAGGGTCAAGATGTCCATCAGCCAAGCGCAACTTCTGCAACAGCTTGACTGCCTCCGTTATCGACTGCTACCCACAGGCAAGCAGTTCCTCGGCACACAGGATACACCTTGGAATTAGAGCGTAACCGTGATGGGGGGGGGGGGGGGGTGACTAAAAGGGTACGCCACCTTGCCCAAGGTTGTCCAGTAAGTTAACGAAGGGAAGGAGGCGCCTTTCTTCTCTTTCCAGAGCGGGATACCCCGACCCAGTAACCAGAAAGACGAACAATATACTTGCCTCTGTTATTTGTGGTTATCGTCTGGTGCAGTAGAGCAGCATTCAAATATCAGCGTTTTCACATAGGAATGGAAACGGCTGCGACTGCTATTGTTTTGGAGAGAGGGTAAATAGAGTGATGCTGCACTTGTCAGTGTTTATGCTGACACACCATCTATCAGCCCATGCAACAAATAAATCTACAGCTCTTTGTAGCGATATGGTGGCCATTGATGCATGTTTATTTGTGCTCCACAAAACCAGGTCAACAGCGTACATTGCCGCTTTAATTCCACCCGGCAGATTAGCATCACGATAATTGATGAAGATTAGAAAAAGTGTTGGGGACAGTACTCCGCCCTGGGGAACACCGTGACGCAATAGTACTTTCTTGCTCTTGAGTCCGTCAATCTGTACTCGGTCTTTTCTGTTGTGCAAGTATGTTTTCACCTATTTGTGTATTCTTCCATTGACTTTACAGTTTTTCAGTTTCTTCATCAGACCTTATTTTTTCCAGACTTTGTCAAAGGTTTTCTTTAGATCAATCCATGCCGCAAGCATCAGCTTCCTCTCTTGGAATGCATCTTCGGTTTCTTGAGAGGGGCAGGTTGTCTGATCTTCCGTAGAGTAGCACTGCCTAAAGCCAGTCTGTTGTGGCACAAGGATGTTTTCACTTTCAATGTATCACTGTGGTCTGTGATTTATGACGCGCTCCTTTGTTTTTCAGAGACAACTGGTAAGGCTAATTGGTTGTAGCTGGCGGAAATGGAACTAATTTCCCTGTGTTTAGAAAGGGTATCATGATTGCTTCTCTCCAGGCTTGTGGAACACTGCCTAAGGTTCAGGTGTTATTAAAGATCTTTAACAGCTTTGCTTTGGCCTCTGTTCTTAGGTTCCTGATAATTTCATTGTAGATACCATAAGCTCCTGGTGACTTTATCATTTTCAGTTTTAATATGGCTAGCTCCAGTTCACTGATTATGATAAGTGCCTCCATGATCTCATGTAGGATAGTATTCTGTCCTGTATGTTGTCTTTTCCCTCGAATCTCTTGTTGTTTCCCTGGACTAATTTCGATATTGTTATCCTGTGCGAATGAGTCCTTAAAATGGTCAGCTGCTTGCTTTCATGTTAAGATGTTTCCGTCTTTATGTAGTGCAATTTTTGAGTTTCTCCCTGTGCCCTCATCGTTAAGCTGTTTTATTAGCTTCAACTTCCTTGTGTCTCTTTCAAAGTTCAGTGACTCTGTTTTCTAATGCCATCTTTTCCGTCTAGCCTGCAGCTGGGCCCTTTGGAATTTGGCTTTTGCGTGCTGGAATTTATTGTGGTGCTGTTAGTTGGTGCTGACCTCTGCTTGCCTTCTACACACTTCCACATCATTACGCAAATGTTCCAGTTCACTACTCCAGTAGGGTTTATAATGTTTACGGGCTTCTCTTGGTACTGTTTCTCGTGCTGCCTGTAGTATGCATTTTTTAAACTCTTCAACTACTTTATTTATGTCCCTCTCAGTGTTCAGGTTTCTAACCAGTATGCTGGTGCGATGCTTGTACATTGCCCAGTCTGCTTTCTTGTAGTTCCACCTGTTCCAGAGAGTGCTGCTTACAATTATGAGCTCATTTTCTACAGTTAGACATGCCGATGGTCACTGCCACCTAGCTGTTTCCAAACAATTCGTTTAATGTTCCACTCCAGGTCTGGTGAATGAAAAGCCACGTCACTTGTAGTTGTAGTGTGCCATGATCTCGAGTAGAAGGTATGTGTGTCAGACGGCTTGTTAACCAAGATGTATATATTCTCATCCTGCCAGTCTTCCAGGTCTCTCTCCTCTCTGGTCCATGTAATCATAGTCACAGCTCTGCGAGTGACTGTTGAAATCACCACACACAATCATATTTTCTTTTACTATGAGTGTGTCCAGTGCCTGTGGGCGGTCACTTGGACAATAGTAATTGATCAGGTGAAGGTCTGTATTGTCTGTCTTAAGTTTAAGTGTCTGATACTTGCAACTTGCACTTGTTTAAGTGTCTGATTCCTGCAATTTGTATACCACAAGCGACATCTTCCTTTTAGTTTGTAATGTTCGCTAATCACGATCAATGGCTCAGCAAAAATGGTCTATATATAGGCCATCTCAACATCTTTCATCTACTCAACAAATTACCTGAGCTCTCGGTAATACTGTCCAAACAGTTCCATGTGTTTGGAATCACAGAAAGTTGTCTTAACGACAAAATAACCGACTCCGAAATCTCACTTAAGGGGTTTAAAGTAATTCGGAAAGATGCAAATCAAAAATTAGAGACAGGTATTGCTGTATACATTTCCAATTCTCTCAACTGGTCCCGTAGAAGTGATCTCGAGACAATAGAGATAGAATGTGTTTGGTTAGAGGTGAAGCCAGCCAGCCAACAGCCGTTTCTCATTGGATACCTATATAGGAATCCTTGTGCCGGGTACGGTTGGTATGACTGCTTCACTACAATGATGGATAGAGTGTTTACAGCAGGTAGAGAAGTTATGATACTAGGTGACTTCAACATAGATATTAGTAAATCCAACCAGACATGGGACGATATCATTCTTTCTTACAATTTCAAACAACTAATAAACCGTCCCACAAGGGTTACTGACACATCCTCAACTATAATTGATCATATATATGTTACTTGTCCAGATAATATTATTGAATGTTCTGTTCCTGTTTGTACAGTTAGTGACCACTACCCGGTATGTTGTACATGGTCAAGAATTGGGTTCAAACCTCTTAAACATAAACATGTAACTATCAAATTTAGGAATTACAAAGCATTCAACCAAGATTTATTTTTGCAAGACTTAAGAAAAGCAGCCCTTGATCACGTTTACCAACTTCCTGACCCGGACGATGCATTAGCTTTCTGGACGAAGACAGTCTACAATGTGTTCGATAAACACGTGCCAATCAAAGAAGTTCGAGTCAAAAATCAACATAAATCCCCATGGGTCACTAGAGAAGTGCTGGAAATCATGAGAGAGCGAGATACAGCACACAAAAATAAAGACTTCATCAATTACCGCAGACTAAGGAATAAAGTTAAATATGAAATTCGTAGGATAAAAAAAGATCATTTTAAAAATTTGATTGTAGATAATTCAAACAGTACAAATATATGGAAGGCCATTAACTTGCTAACCAATAAGAAACGCCCTACAGAATCAGCAATACCAAATTCTATAACATGCGATGAATTCAGTTGGTTCTTTCAATCAGAAATAGAGAATCTAAAGTCTTCAATACCAGACTCATCGTGTAATTTAAGTTCACTGGCATCATTCTGTGAGGAGAAGTGCGCCAGAAATATTCCCGCTGAGATTCCTTTAATGTCTGTTGCAGACGTTTATAAATATCTCTTGAACCTCAAATCAACAAACTCACACGGCCTAGATGGTATCAGTAATAGAATTCTTCGTTGTGCTGCACCAGTCATTAGCGAGTCCTTAACGTTCATATATAACCAGTGCCTGGCCAAAACTACTTTCCATCTGCATTTAAAATTGCTAAAGTGTTTCCGCTTATTAAAAATGGCTCAATCGATAATAGCGTTTTGGGTAATTATAGACCTATTTCCTTACTATCGTCGCTATCAAAACCACTAGAAAAACACATTCATAAAATAACGTTACACCATTTAATTAACAATGATCTAATAATTAACAGTCAATCTGGGTTTCGACCTAAATATTCTTGCCATAGTGCTCTAACAAAAATGACCGATAACTGGCACTTAAACATCAACAACGGTAGAATTTGTGGAGCGGTGTTTGTAGACTTTAAAAAAGCTTTTGATATGGTAGATCACGATATTTTAATTAGAAAACTAAAGCAAATGAAGACAAGCACCAACATGGTGAACATAATTACGTCATTTCTATCCGACAGGCAACAAGTCGTGTCCTTCAACAACTGTCTATCAAGACCCACACAGCTTAATATTGGTGTGCCTCAAGGCTCAATACTAGGTCCGCTGCTTTTTGCAGTTTATATTAATGATCTTCCTTTATATATCAATACAACTTGTAATCTATTCGCAGACGACTGTACTATATATACTAGTCAAGAAAACCGTAGTGAATTAGAGAATTCTTTACAAAAGGAACTTGATAATCTTACTAGATGGAGCAATGAAAACCGCATGCAAATTAACATCGACAAAACCAAATCCATGCTAATAACGACCAGACAAAAACTACAGACACTAGCCATAACTGGTTCACCGCTCGAACTCCGCAGGGGCACGTTACCTATAGTTAATGTGACTGAACATAAAACACTAGGGCTTTTAATAGACAGCCATTTGAACTGGAGCTCTCATGTTCACGCTCTTACCAAGAAAATAGCACAAAAAGTTTACCAACTTGCTAAAATTCAGCACTTCCTGGACGAAAGCACGCGAAAAATATTCTATACATGCTATATCCAATCACATCTCGATTACTGTTCCACAGTTTGGGATGGTTGCCCTAAATCTAATTTAAAACGACTATGTTCTCTACAAAACCGCGCTATTCGTCTGGTTTCTGACATAAAGCACGTAGAAAGTAATAATTTGTACAGTCATCTAAGACTTCTACCACTACAAAAGCGCTTCCTTTTCAACAAAGCCAAATTAGTGAATAAAATTATATCTCAAAATACCCCAGAGTATCTTCTGCCGCTGATTCAATCTAATGCAATGAACAGCAAGCGCCTAAATTTGGTACATGTCTCAAAGCCTAGATTGGACCTATACAAAACATGTTTCGCCTATTCTGGTGCTCACTTATGGAATGATCTGCCTCCAGATCTGAAAACTCCAATGAGTCCCTACACATTTAACCGAAAACTCTTTCAATACTTAATCCATACCGACTATATGCCACCATAATTCATTTACTGGTATAATTGTTCAGTATAATTGTTCATTATAATTGTTTAACTATAATTGTTCACTATATATGTATGTTCGTGTGGGAGCGAGAGAGAGAGAGAGAGAGAGAGAGAGAGAGAGAGAGAGAGAGAGAGAGAGAGAGAGAGAGAGAAAGAGAGAGAGAAAGAGAGAGAAAGAGAGAGAGACAGAGAGAGAGAGAGAGAGAAAGTGGGTGTCAGTGAGAGGGAGAGAGTGAATGCGTGTGTGCGCACGTGCATGCGTGTGTGTGGAGAGAGTTATTGAGCGAGAAATGGTGGGGGAATGTGTCAGTGCATGCATTCGTACGTGTATGTGTGAGAGTGAGTGAGGGAGTGTATGCGTGCGTGCATGCGTTCATGTGCATGCGTTCATGTGTATGTGTGAGAGAGTGTGATTGAGAGAGTGAGTGTGTGTGTGTGTGAAGGATTGTGTGTTAGAGAGTGAGACAGTGGGAGAGTTGATGTGTTAGTGTGTGTGTGTGTGTGTGTGTGTGTGTGTGTGTGTGTGTGTGTGAGCGCGCGCATGCGTGTGAGTGTGTGTATATGAAAGAATACAGAGAGAGAGAGAGAGAGAGAGAGAGAGAGAGAGAGAGAGAGAGAGAGAGAGAGAGAGAGAGCTGAGCAGATGCATGTCATGTAACAAGCATGTTATGTAACACGCGAATCCATTGTTTGTGTATTCTCATCTGTCATATTATCAGTTAAATACCATTTGATTTTATCATGCATAATATAAACTCATGTTCATTACTGTAGTTTGAGTGAGTGAGTCAGTGAGTGTGAATGAGATACAGAACGAGTGAGAGTGAATGAGTGAGCGGGAGAGTGAATGAGTGAGCGGGAGAGTGAATGAGTGAACGGGAAAGTGAATGAGTGAGCGGGAGAGTGAATGTGTGAGCGTGAGAGTGAATGTGTGTGTGTGTGCGTGTGTGTGTGTGTGTGAGAGAGAGAGAGACAGAGAGAGAGAGAGAGAGAGAGAGAGAGAGAGAGAGAGAGAGAGAGAGAGCATCACTATTTTTACGTCACATACATTTTATGTACACATTTTTCTCCATGTTTAACATTTTTATGAGACTGCTCATAACAAGTGTCAGTGTATGTGTGTGAGTAAAGTGTGGGAGTTTGTTCATACTAATTTCAATACTAACTCACTAATGTGAGACATTTTGTATGTGTCTAGATGTGAGGAAGTGTGAGTATATGTGGAGGATGTGTGTGAGTGTGGGGATATGTGTAGGTGGGGGGTGTGTGGGTGGGGGTATGCATTTGGATGGGTTGGGGTGTGTGGGGTTTGGTGGGTAGTGGTATTTGTGGGTGTTGGTGGGATGTGTGGATGGATGTGAGGGGGTGAAAGTAGGGGTGTTGGAATGGGTGTGGGGGATGTGTGTATGGGTGGAGGATATGTGTATGGGACGGATGCAGGGGATGTGTGTTTATGTGGGTGGAGATGTGTGGATGGTTTTAGGAAGTATGTGTGGGAGGCGGGGTTGTATGGGTAGGGGATTGTGTTGGGTGGATTTGGGATGGAAGGGCGGGTGGGGAGAAGTGTATGGTGTGTGGGTTTGAGATATGTGTGCGGTGTGTTGGTGGGGGATGTGTGAATGATGTGTGGGTGGAGGGTATGTTTGTGGTGGTATGGGTGGAGGATAGTGTGGGGGATGTGTGTGATGAGTGCGGGGAATGTGCGTATGGGTGGGGTATATGTGTGGGTGAGCAGGGGATTGTGGTGGTTGGGGGAAGTATGTGGGGGAGTGTGGGTGGGAGATGTGTGTGTGTGGGTGGGGGTGTGTGAGTGGCTTAAGGATGTGTAGGTGGGTGAGGGAGTTGTATGTGTCGGGGTGGGATGTGTGAGTGGGTGGAGGATGTGTGTGGGGGTCGGGGTATTGTGATCGAGAGATGTTTGGTTGGGGTGGGTGGGGGTGTGTGGGTGCGTAGTGGAGGATGTATGCGTGAGTGAGTGTGTTTGGTGGACGGGTAGGGAATGCGTGTGTGGGTGGGGAGAGGTGTGTGGTGTGTTGGTTGGTGATATTGTGTGGGTGAGGTATGTGTGTGTGGGTGGAGGATTTTTGTGGTGTGTGAGTGGGGGTATGTGGGGTGGATGGGTAAGGGTATCTGTGTGGGTGGGAATATTGTGTGGTATCTGGGTGGGGGATATGTGTGTGGTGTGTAAGTGGGGATGTGTTGGTGAGGGATATGTGTGTGTGTGGTGCGTGGGTTGGGAATAGTGCGTGGTAGGGGGTGTATATGATGTGTGGGTGGGGGATTGTGTGGTGAGGGATTAGGTTAAGGCATGTGTGGGTGGGTGGAAGTTGTATGTGTGGGTGGTGGGGTGTGTGTGAGTGGATTGGGGATGTATGGGTGGTTAGGGAGATGTGTGTGTGTGGGGGGGGGGGTAGGGACATGTCAGTTGGTGGGGATGTGTGTGTATGGTTTGGGGATGTGTGAGTGGATGTGCGGTGTGTGGGTTGGTGGGGGATTGTGTGTGTGTGGGTGGGGAATATGTTGTCGATGGAGATGTGGCTGGGGGATGGGTGGTTTGAGGTGTGGGTGGGGAGAGGATGTGTGGGGTAGGATGTGGATGGGCGTGGGATGTGTGGTTTGGTGGGGGGATCAGGTGAGGGCAGTGTGTGTTGGTGGGGGATGTGCGGGAGGGGGATGGGTCGGTTGGTGGCGTATGTATGTGTCCCTTGGTGTGCGTGTGTGTCGGTAGGTGGGGGTGTGTATGTGTCCCTTGGTGCGCGTGTGTGTTGGTAGGTGGGGGTGTTGTGTGGGTGGGTGGGGTGATGTATGGGTAGGTGGGGGTGTGTGGGTGGGTGGGGTGATGTATGGGTAGGTGGGAGATGGGCTTCATAACATTGTAATTAGCCTTGTTTATGTTTACAACATTCATTTCACAATGTTTATTTTTCTTCCTATGTAAATGTATAATGCTCTTGATGAACGAAAGACGAGTGATTGGAAGGGCCGAATGTAAGACGGGCCTGCGCGCCCAATTTGTGACCCTAATAAAGTTGATTTGATTTGATTTTACTCAGCCCCTTCCATGTAAACTTCAATTTGGGAAGTAGTGATATTATTTTTGACATAATTTCCACATAATTTCTCAGTTGTAAACACATGATTATGTATCCCTAGTAGGTGTATTTCACAATCATGCTTACGGATTTAGTGTAACTCTCCTGGAAATCGTTTCTCTGGCGACATCGTCTAGTCCTAGTCAGAGCGACAGTATACTTTCGACCTCCATCAGACTGTAACCTGTGGCCATTCCAGAAAAAAAGAAAATCTAACCTGCGCCTCCACTGAGCGGGTTCACGCTTCGAAAATAACACATAGACTGATTAACCAAAATAACACATAGACTGATTAATCAAAATAACACATAGACTGATTAACCAAAGTCTGCGCAAATCGTTACCAGGTCAGGACCGCGCGGTAGATTTTCTCAATATGATGCAAGTTTTCAAAATATCGCCCCTTACAAGGTTTTTTCTTTAAAAATGCCACCCTCTTATGAAGCATCCTTACGGTGTCGCTTGATGCTGCCGCTTCTCTGTGTCATAGCACGGCACAGCCCTGTACCAGGTTGCATATTTACACTTCTTGCTGTATTCATGGTTGTGATGGCCCGGATGCATTCAAAATTAGTCGTAGAAGTAGTCACGTGGGTATTTATTTTACAATCAGGCATGGATATGTTGTGGTGAATGCAACCAACATATAATCTGAGATACGGCTCATGTATGGCTTTATGCTTATCTTACAATACGTCAACATGGCAGTACACATGTTAACCAAACTGATTATCTGTCCTCCCTCGTTCACAGCTGACGAATTGTCCCGATTTCTGTTTTTCAATAACGTTACTGGACGAGGCTTTGATCTTAATTCTGTTGATATCCAACGTGGACGAGACCATGGTATCCCGCCTTATGTTAAGTGGAGGTCATTCTGTGGCCTCCGACCTTTGACTGGGTTCAATGACACTGAAGCTCTTGGGCCACATGCAAGTGAGCTTGCTAACTATTACAGGTATGTTGTCTGGCAACATTATGCCTTGAGTTTATATATATATATATATATATATATATATATATATATATATATATATATATATATATATATATATATATATATATATATATATATATATATCCTACTGGGTCAATTGATATATTGTGGTCGTGCATACAGAGTAGGAGAAAACCAGCAGCAGCAAAAGCATGGGGGACCAATAGTTAACATTCGAAGCTCACTGACGCCACAGCATTGACCAAATCAACATCATCAAATAGTCACCGAAGGATCGACGACTGGACTCGAACAAAGCTACTCAAAAGGCTGCAGATTTAACCCGGTAGATGAAATGATATGTGTCACATGTAACTCCCAATTAAAAGACGGGGAGTAAAACATTTTCGTTTAAAGAAAACTGTGAATATTAAAATAGATATTATTTTTTTTATTATGAATTCATGTTATCATTAATTGTAAAATATGTGTATATTATCGCATATCCTGATTACCTTTATCAGAAATGTATGAAGGGAAAATGTCCAATACAGAATAATGACAAATATACATACATAAAGGACGATATTATCCCAACAAAGCTATTCTGCACGTGTCTGTGTGCATTGTATATTCAATACAGTTTAGATATCACCGTAAGGATAAACCAAATGAAATCAATAGTATAGACATCAACAGCACGAAAGAGATTAAAGAAATAGCATAAACGAAAATAAATCAATAAATAAAAGAGATGAGGTCCACATCATCTGAACTATGTTCTAATGTACATGCTGACATGTTCTCTAATATATTATTTTGGCCTTTTTTTCTAGGTCCATTGATGACATGGATTTGTTTACTGGCATGTTGCATGAGCCTATTACATCTGGTCTAGTTGGGCCCACGATTGCCTGCCTAATGAGAATCCAGTTTCATAATACGAAATATTGCGATCGTTTCTTCTTTGACAATACTGAACCTAATTCCGGCTTTACTAACGGTAAGAACGATGCACGAACGCCAACTGCACCTAGAGCTCCCATGGCCTGCTTACACAACAATCCTGTTACTTGACTATCTCTGCCTAACTTACATGTCTACTATGTCTACAATCAAAGCAATATGCACGTGTGTGTTCTGTACCTGCTTGTAACGTACATACTCGTATATGTTTATTGCTAGCACTTCCAGTCACGAACATGCAGGACAGGCATTGACATGGTTAAAGCCTCTTGAGTGTTTATGCTCGAGGCTACCGTTTGCATTCGCATTTTCCTCATTTTGGACTGGAAGTGTATGGTTGCGTCACCCTGCTTCTGAGTTGAGTGCGTGAGGCGACATTGTGAGCTTTGAATTTCGTTTGAAATGCTTTTGCATCTGCCCGATGTTGTTTGGAACGTAACTGCATGTTTGGATCAATGGTGGCTGGCTGTGTCGCAGAACTGACCGATTATTTGCCTTATGCAGAAATGTGTGGCTGCTGGTCTTCTAGTGACTGCCGCTTCCCTCAACCATAAACTGTATTTTCGTGGAGAAATTTTGTGTTGGCATTCTGGCGACTGCATTATGGTTGCCGCTTTTCTTTGACAGAAAACATCTAGAAACGGAACAAACAACATCTAGAAATATCTAGAATGTGTAGGTGAACATCTAGAAAATCACCCGGATGGGAAAATGGCTGCCGTTTCCATCGAAGATGGGCTGTGTGGTTTGTGGAGGACTTTTGTGTTGACATTCTTCCGGCGGCATTATGCACAGAGTACCTGTGCGGGCTGTTGGTTGTCGAGACTCCTGTCTTTTCCACTTTTCACATTGGGCAGTGAGGAGCATTTAATGTGATATTCACAGGCACAGGAACGGAGCATAATGGGGACGACCCGTTGCCGTGAAGTTGGAACCGCGACTAACTGACTAATTGACTAACATATATTTATTGCTAAACACGTTTGTCAGGAGATGTAATCGTAATAATGCTAAGACGTGAGTCCTTGCATTAAAAATAACAATAACAGATTGTTTGAGGCAATATCGATTGGTTCAGAATAATCCCCAATTAAAGTGCCTATAAACTAGAGAATTGAACATACACAATATATTGTTCGTAATGAGTAAACCACACTGAAATACTTACCACTACCAATATCATTATGTGTCATGCAGATAAGCATTGGTGGTCATGTTTAGTCTAGAAAATAAACCTTCTTAGCAATGTTCCTAAACTAATTAATCAAAGTACAACTGTCACTTGTTTCATTTTGTAACGATGTGCTTGGTGATCAAATACCATAATATGCAATAGTAAAATATTAGTGACCTTCAAGATAGTAATGATAACATAAAACTGCTTGAGAAACGAAATAACAATCTGACAATTCAATACGGTCAGGGACATCAACTCTTCTGCAAACTTGGGTCTGGGGTTAATGCACTTTTTACAAAAGCAAGCACTGTAATTCGTTGTAATAAAACGTGTATCTGCCAACTTGGACCTTCAACATGAAATTTATTCAATACAAAGGTGCAATGAACGACGAAGTTTGACCAATGTTGCTCATTTTGCATATAGCCATGCTTGTGCAATCTTCCCTTACCTGATAGATATACAAAACCATTCTCACAATCAGTTATGGCAGCATGTGGTGCAATCAGACAACTACATGCTCATTAATCCATTAGCTCAAGATGGCGAGACGTGTTTCTTTCTAGCTCGGCTTAGAACGGGACAAACCACCATCGTAAAACTTCCCGTTGTTTCAGAACCAGATTTCTGGCTCTAAATGTTATGTTGCTTCGCTGAAATTTGTTGAATTCCAATGATATTTCAAATTGGCTATTGAAAGAACCATCATTAGAGAAGGCTCATTCAATGGCCAAGTAAATATCCAAGATCTACAACAGGTAGCAGCGAACCGCCAAGCATGGAGAGACAGGACTTCTGCCCTATGTGCCGCCTTAGGCTCAAGAGGAAAGACTAACTAACTAATAAAATAATTGAGGTGCAGTGCATTAATCATTGATATCATTATTCTGTTACATTGCGGAAACCTCCGCTGGGGATAATCCGTTCTACTCCACAACAGACAACACTTGTGGTTTTAGAAGTGTATTCCTTCTAAAAGAATATGGCAGAAAACAACCCGCTAACAACAGACAAATAGATAAATATAAATAATAAATAAATAGATACAATCTGCGTAAGTAATGGGGAAAGATGCAGTGGGAGAGAAATGTTGCTTGATGGACTGAGACGATGGCATGGAGGTATATCATCAGCACAATTGAACCAGAACACCAATAACCGATACCTGGGGAGAGACGTGAACGTCTTCGATAGTTGCTAGGGCAACTGACAATGATGATGCATAAACGGACTATGTGGCTGCCCCATTAATGAAGCTATCAATCGACACCTTGACGGTTGGGCATCAAATGGCAAACTAAACTATCTAAGAATGTACATTCACTAGGATATGTCAACAAGGTCTTAACATTTTATCGGCATCTGCGTTCGCTTATTTGTGTCAATATTCCAAAATACAAGTGTCGACACCAATTATTTTCCACCTCGACACAACTGAAACATGATGGTAGGGCAGTATATAACTTTATGGTTTAAGTAGGATCAGATGTGACCCACTGAGCACAGATCACACGCTTTTTCACTCTTCCAGCAGATAACTGGTAACGCTGGATGTGTCTAAGTTTAGCCGAACTTGTCTTTGAGTATGCACATATTCATTTATATGCATTCAAATAAGAATGATAAATAACACAACAAAGAGAACAAACATGTACATTCGATTCAGTAAATCATTACAGCGTAGCACAATCGTAGCCAATAAGACCAAAAGTATATTTATGCTTTATAGAATATACCCGCTGGCCTAAAGGTTAGCGACGTTTCTCCGTAATCTCGTATACTCTCTTAAGTAACGTGACGACGGTGAGAATCAGCAGTGGTTCGAATCGCGTCGGTAACTTACAGGTTATGTGAACCGGCCGCTCAGAAAGCAGTGGAAAACTACTGAGCGTAATCTTGCCATGAAATCAACAATCAGCTGAAAGATGCTGATGTTGACAGCAATGTCCTGTAAAGGATATGCAAACATATTTCTTGTTAGAATATACCCAGGCATGCAAATAAATGATAAACGATGAAAAATGTGAACAGTGTAATCAAATGGCGTTCGATATTTATCGTCACAATTGTCATTTGTTAATACACACACACATACACACATACACACGTACACACACATGCATTCATGCATACATACATACATATGACACAAACAGACACACACACACACACACACACACACACACACACACATATGCGTTCCAAAACATGTTTTTCTATACTAATACTTGAAATCCCATAGTTGACCTATAATTCCAATACGTTGCAACCATTTGACCGTAACGTCATGATTGTATTTTATTGTATTTCAGCTCAACTAGCATCTATAAGAGCAGTAACTCTGTCTCAAGTAATATGCCGTCACACATCACTCACAAGTATTCAAAGAAATGTATTCAAGCTGGCATCGGCGTAAGTGTTCACATGTTTAAATATATGTATGCACATATATGATAAACTGTCACACCACATAAGGCAGTGATAAAAACTCCACCGCGTAGTAAATAAGACATGGGGCTTATGATCGTCAGAAGCAGTCCACCTTCCCCGAATGTTTCGGGAAGCCAGGGCATAACCACGTTTCATGGTGTAACTTCAGAAGAGTTTGAAATCAAGAGTAGAGTTAAGCAAGGGTGTGTGCTAGCTCTCACACATTTTGGAATATACTTTTTTACGGCTAATGAAATATGCCTTTCGTGATCAGGATGGTGGCATATGCATTCAGTCACGTTCAGATAGCGGTCTCTACAATGCTCAGAGATTGAATGCAAAGACCAAAATTCGGAGGGCCGTGATCGGAGAGTTGCTGTTTACAGATGATGCTGCAATTACGACCCACTCTAGGGAAGAATTACAACATCTGCTATATGCATTCTCCAATGTTTGTTCTGAATTTGATTTTAACAATAAGCAAAATGAAGACCATAATTCTTTTTTGACGACTTTGAACTGGAGATAGTTGTTGACCATTTTACATATCTAGGATAAGAGATAAATAGCAAATTATCCATAGATTCAGAAATCAAAATTAGGATTAGAAAGGCACCAACAACAATGAACAGTTTAACATTCAACAGAATGCTGTTTTACGGTAGCGCAATATTCTGTTATCATCGGCATTGTCAACACCACGAGTGCCTGTAATGGTGAATGCGCATGTGTAAATGCATGCACCACTGGTATTGAAACTCTATGCTGGCTGTTGAAAATAATGACTGTGTAGTTATGGGAATGCCCCGAGTGTCCTAGTCTCAAGCTCAACTCAACTGAACGCATGCAACAATAGCCATCAGACACACATAGACATCACACTAGACGGGAATGCCGCGTAAAAACACCTCTATGAATTACCAACAACAAATCCCCATCTGTGTAATGTTATTTTGTGACTAACTGACTTGCCTTCATAAAAGGGACACACCTGCTTACCGACACAAAACAACTATTATAACAATGTGTGTATGTCAACTTTATATTACAAGTAGGCTTATTTTAACGTTGCTGGTTAATGCCATAAACATAACTCCTACTGCTATGTCATGGTTTCACATACGGATCCTCTTACTGTTTCAGGGACAACCCTCTAATCCCATGTTCCAAGCTGAGATCCCAAGGCTTGAAGCTCAGTCTGTTTGTGGAGACATCAAAAGAATACTGACATCTTACCGCTGACACCATCTAATCACTGGCTCTCACTATGCTATATTAAAATGGTCGCTTCAGCGTGAACAATGTTCTAGTGATTATTTTGTTGTATTAACCCAGTCTGCGCTTGCTGTAAAAAGCTTCAGAAGTGTGTGTGAGTGCCTCAGTGTGAATACTCGTCAGATGATACTCAATGTGTCAAGAAGAGATAAGATCAGAAATGAAGAAATCAGGACTAAAACAGCGCTAGATTTTATTAGAATTCAGCTAGTAAAATCGTTTGGCCATGCAAATAGGTTACTAGCTAACAGTATACCACAACAAGCAATGATGAGCAGACCAAACTGAAGCAGAGGAAGCGGCCGACCACGTAAACGATGGACGGAGGGAATAACATAGTACATGGGAATATCGATACATGAAGCCTATAAGCGGGCATTCTCTTACTGTTTATACTTCACCTCGACACCGTAATGTACACGAGGAATATGATGAGATGAGATGAGCACATCATCAAGCCATATTATAACCACTAGCGAGGATTATAGTGCAACTGTTATGCAAGAAATGTATTATAGAAAATAACAATTTTTTCCTTTTCTCTTGAAAGGCTTGGGGAAGCAAATTACTAGTACCTCAAAGTCGGAGTGGGTTCGCCTGAAGGCGGGTGTCACTTAATAGGGAAAGCTAATTCACACGCAAAATTCAGTCCGTCACTACTATTAATAGTGTGTATGGGTATGATTGAGTTCAAAGCGAGCAAGCGCACACACAAAAAATGTAAATGTTGCTGTATTGGCCAAGGTGTCCTTCCCAGGCTGATAACTTCCGAGCTTTTTAGAAGGATGTTATGACATTCCAAGTGGTGCTGAAACCTGTATGCCACTATCTTGTCGAACATATTGATAAAAGTGTTTGATGGGTTATGATTCTGTATTCATTAAGTTTTGAGAGATCCTTACCTTCTTTAGGTGTGGGACTATGTATATGTGCAATTAATTGTTACATTTCTATTTAGAATGTCAAGCGCCAATCCTCCCCTTCCGAATAGAGAAGAATAATTGCTTTAAAGTCCACAG
The DNA here is from genome assembly GCA_014155875.1 of Cepaea nemoralis. Taxonomy (NCBI): domain Eukaryota; kingdom Metazoa; phylum Mollusca; class Gastropoda; order Stylommatophora; family Helicidae; genus Cepaea; species Cepaea nemoralis. Next base: position 224,872 of record JACEFZ010026854.1, on the reverse strand, counting down.
TGTTAAGACGAACGCACTCCTTGATTTATTGACATAACGAAACTGCATTTAAATATAGATTTCGTATGTTTTTGAAATTGGCAATGACTGGAGATTTAAACAATGGCTGTGAAATTGAACACCTTGTGTTTGATCATTGTCTAGAAACAGTGTCACGGGGAAGTAGTGATGGTGCAAAGAACATGGGTGACAACCGGGAAAATTATTCCACTTTGTTTCAAATTATCTCCCTTGTTCCACAATTCAAAGAGTATCAATAACACCGACGCAGACTGACCTCATGTTCTCAGGGACATCTAGCTTTACCATTGGAAGCGCAAAAATACATCTTATTATCATAATATATGTTAAGAGGTAAGCTCAACAGTTGCCGGCAGAAGTTGTATTGTCAAGGGGGTCGCCAAATATACTTTGACAGATAAAGACGTGATGGCCAGTCGGTTGTTGTGGTGTTTGTGTTTAAAATTCATGATGTCTTTTGGTAAGTTGAAAATCAAATGAATAAGCTTAGACTAGTATATCTGAATTTATAGTAGAGTTTCTTTATGAAGTATAGAGTAATCTTAGGTCAAGAATAGGTGATTATTTATTTGACTTAGGGAGATAGTGACTGAAACTTATTCTTGTTCTGTTCATACGCTATGAAAGAGCTGAACTTCACTTTCTCTAGTCATTCAGATATTCCATATGCGATTATATTTAGACAAGAATTACCACTCAAAGAGTCAGCTGGTGAGACTGGAGCGCATACAGAACTAGGCTAAGCGGGTCATTCTGGGATGTACCAGAGACAACCCAATGGTGTGTATGCGGTACATCCTTGGTTTGACGACTGTTGCTGGTAGGCTCAAGGTGATGCAGGCGAAGGCACACCTCAGAGTAGCTGCTGACACAGATCACCCGTTGCATGAGGCGCTGGACGCAGTTAAGGGCCAGCGACAGATAAGAGGGAAATCATGGATGGCTCAGGCGGAGGATACGATCAGACATGTGTGCTCCTTTGAGAACATTAGGCGAGGAGAGGAGTGGGTCAGAGTGCAAGCGGAGCAGTCAGACTTGTGCAGAGTTATAATCACATTGAGCCGGGATTGCAGGGAGTGGCCAGCAGGGGCCACAGAAGTGGAAATCCAGCACCTAATTCAGGATAATGCTCGCCCGGTTGATGTTATTATCTACATAGATGATTCGGTGTTGAGAGGTAGTAGAAGTGCCTGGGGTTTCTTGACAAAGGCTAATGGTCGACGTTTGGTGCAGGAGAGCTTGGCATATGATACCACAACATCTAGCATAAGAATGGAGGTGGAGGCAGTCAGTGCAGCTTTCCGCTGGATGGAGAATACGATACAAACACACGTCGTGATTGTAATGGACTCAGAAAGCATGCTGAGTAGGGTGAGGACAGGCAAGCTTCGTCCAGAGTGGCTTGCTTTTCTTCGGAAGTCACGGATGTCAAGTATCGTCTGCATCTTTTCTCCGGGGCATGCTGGTGTTCTGGGGAATGAACAGGCAGACAGATTGGCTGGCTCTGCAAAACTTGGTGGAGTATTGATGCATGATAAGGAAGACGTGGTTGCGGTCTAGTGGGAGCACGTGTACAGAACGGAGGAGCAAATAGATCACCATGGTCTGGCAAGAATGCGACAGCGTGGAGTGACGAAGGGATCTGGCCGATGCTCGACGCTTAGAGGAAAGGTGAGACGTACATATAATCAGATTGCTACTGGTACTATTGGGGTTGGAACTCTTCGCTGGCTTCTGAGGATGGGGACGGAGCGCTTATGGTAATGCCCGAATGATGTGATGTCGGTTGTTAAATCAATCAATCAATCAATCAATCAATCAATCAAGCAATTCTCTCCATTGTCCGAACACCAACCCAAGCATGATAAACGCCGCTAGGCCTCATTTGGTACTCCTTCATGTTTATCGAATAAAAAGAAAAAGCAGCGGCTGCAGCAGGATATAACAATATGAATTGGAAACAAATGTGTATATTAAGCGCCTGCGAGAAGAAACGTACAACGTGATACGTGCAACACGTTGCACATACATTACAAGGAGGTCCATCGTATCCCGAAATACAGGTGAAAATCCGAAATCAGAAGCACTCAATAAATATATGAAATGAATAATAAAATAAAATACACACAAACGCCTACAATACGACACACAGGACGGCCGACGTTTCGATTCTCAGAATCTTTGTCAAGGACAGGACAACACGGATAGATAGGACAACGAAATATAAAAAAGTACACAATTAAAAAGCACAACCACTACGTATCCATGTGGGAGCAGAAAAGGCGGATTTGCCAGGTGAGAAGGCACTCTTTGGCTGCAGAGTTTAAGTATAGTAGGTTGCCAGATAGGATTTACGTCGCCAAAAATATGCGAACAGTCTGATATGAAAATGTAGGGGTGTGGAGACAGTTAGGTATGAGTATGGGGGGGGGGGGGGGGGTAACAGCATAGTAATAGACACTGTAAACAGTTGGAGAAGATGACACAGTTATACAGTAGCGTCCACAACAGTATTGATACCTGCTGGATGGACGCATCTCAGATTGTTGATTAGCTGGCATTCAATTTTGAGCCTAACGGAGCTGTTGGAGTAGCAGGGTTTCAATGCGGTGACACATACATCGTCGACTCCATTATGGTTGGAGGAATTGAAATGGTTGGAGACTGGTTTATCAGCGCCCTGATTGATGTCTCTGAGGTGTTTTCTAAAACGGTAAGCAAGACGTTTGGCCAATGTATTTCATGTCACATCGTTTGCAGATGATGACATATATCAGATTGCGGGATGTACAAGTGAAAGAATCTTTCAAGGAGAAGGTACCTAGGTGAAATGCAATCTCCGGTGTATGAACAACGTATGGGCATGTCAGACAGTTCTCGCGATGGCATTCGAATGTGCCCACAGATGAAGTAACCGTGGGGAGGCGACTATGCACAAGGTGGTCTCTGAGGCCCTGGTTCTGAGGCTTCCATCCACATGCCTATGCTACCAAGCACATTTTCCTGCGACACTGGTCTATCTTGGAATCCCATCCAACCACTCGTGAGGTATTCTCCAATGGCCCTAGGGTAATTTTCCGCCGTAACCAGAGCCTCAGAGACCATCTGCACACGATGTGACATTGAATACATTGGCCAAACTGACAGACGTCCTGCTGACCGTTTTAGAGAACACCTCAGAGACATCAATCAGGGCGCTGAGAAACCAGCCCCCAACCTTTTCAATTCCTCCAACCATAATGGAGTCGACGATGTATGTGTCACCGCATTGAAACCATGCTACTCCAACAGCTCCGTTATGCTCAAAATTGAATGCCAGCTAATCAGCAATATGGGATGCGTCAATCCTGCAGGTATCAATACTGTTGTGGACGCTACTGTATAACTGTGCCATCTTCTCCAACTGTTTACACTGTCTATTACTATGCTGTCCCCCCCCCCCCCCCCCCCCCCAAATATTCATACCTAACTGTCTCCACACCCCTACATTTTCATATCAGACTGTTCGCATATTTTTGGCGACATAAATCCTCTCTGGCAACATACTCTACTTAAACTCTGCAGCCAAAGAGTGCCTTCGCACCTGGCAAATCCGTCTTTTCTCCTCCCACATGGATACGTAGTGGTTGTGCTTTTTTAGTTTTGTGCTTTTTTATACTTCGTTGTCCTATCTATCCGTGTTGTCCTGTCCTTGACAAAGATTCTGATAATCAAAACGTCGGTCGTTCTGTGTATCGTATTGTACGCGTTTGTGTGTATTTTATTTTATTATTCATTTCATATATGTATTGAGTGCTTCTGATTTCGGATTTTCACCTGTATTTCGGGATACGATGGACCTCCTTGTAGGGTATTTGCAACGTGTTGATGTTTAGTACGTTTCTTCTCTTAGGAGCTTAATATACCTATTTGTTTCCAATTCATTCATGTTTATCCCGTGCTAACACCCACTGGATTCCGAACCTATTAATTCGATTTATGACTCCTACAATACAAGGAACACGTATCTGTGTAGCTGAACAATGGACATTCCCCCTGTAAATTTTATGAATGAACTTTCACCTCTGTGGTTTATTTTAACATTGAGTTTCACTCTGTTTGGTTTAACCAAGGACTTTCTCTTCGTTTGCGTGGAAACGTGGACTCTTCCCCCGTGTGATCTAGAAAACCCTTAGCATCTGATTGGAGCTAGGAAGGTGTTAATTTAATTCCTTCATCAAGACAACATCTGGACGTTAATTAATTAATTATATATTATGTATATATTTTTTATTGAGATGTTATTGTCCTTTTTTTTATTGTGGTCGTGTAATGACTGTTTATATGCCATTCAAACATACACACAGGAACCCTTCTCCATGTTATCCCAATATAATGTGTTAGATTGTATTCGATAGTTGTTTAATTACTTATTACTTGGTGTTTATGTTTTTGTTATGTGTTTTCTCATTCAGCTGGGCCAGATAGAATCTCAATAGAAGAATTAGAAGTAATGGGAGAATTTGGAGTAGATATATTAACCAAAATGTTGAATGATATTTATAGCAGTTGATATACCAAGCGATATGTTGAAATCTGTATTTATAGCTATACCAAACAGACCAGGAGCAGTTGAAAGCGAAGATTTTCGTACAATTAACCTCATAAATCATGTCACTAAGCTTCTACTCAGAATTATAATGAGAAGAACAAGGAAGAAATAAAAAAATTCAAATTGGTGAAGAACAGTATGGATTTGTGGAAGGAAAAGGTACAAACAATGCAATATACACATTTCGAACACTATTAGAAAGATCAGTAGAGACAAAGAAAGACATATATTTGCGCTTAATAGATTATACTAAGGCATTTGATAAAGTAAAACATGATGAACTGATTAAAATGTTGGAAGATATTAACATTGATCGGAAAGACCTCAGAATAATAAAAACTATTTACTGTAACCAAACAGCAGCAATTAAAATGGGAAATAAAGAAGGAAATTATGAACACATACAGTTGGAAGTAAGACAGGGATGTGTTTTATCAGCAGATCTATTCTCCCTCTATAGCGAAGTAATAATGACAGAGATCAAAGAACATCCAGGAATAATATTTGGAGGTTATAACATAAATAATATACGCTATGCAGATGACACAGTATTGATAGCAGATAATGCAACAGATCTACACCAATTGTTGGACATTATAGTAACAGAGAGGGGAAAATTCTTCACCAAGTGGATAGTTTTAAATATATAGGGGCATTTATAACATCAGATGGAAGATGTACAACAGAGATCAAGAGCAGAATAGGGCAAGCAAATGCTGCTTTTCAAAAAAATGAAGAATATCTTATGCAATAAGTCGCTATCATTGAATATAAGAAAGAGAGTGCTGGGGTGCTATATAGAACCTGTTTTGCTGTATGGCTGTGAATCTTGGAATATAAATGAACAAATTAGGAAGAGATTGGAAGCAACAGAGATGTGGTTCTTTAGACGAACTTTGCGAATTCCTTGGACTGCCAAAGTAACTAACGACGAATGCCTTAAAGAGGCTGGCGAAACTAGGACATTATATACAACAATAAGAAAGAGACAAACAGCTTTTTTGGGGGTTATGTGATGAGAAGAGAGGCATTGGAGAACATCGTGACAACTGGAAAGATCGAGGGGAAGAGAGGCAAAGGCAGACCACGAGAAATGATGCTGGATGGATTGCGACGGTGGCATGGAGGAATATCAACGACAGAGTTGATCCAGAAAACCAATGACATAGATCTGTGGAGAGTCATGAATGCCTCCGCCAGTCGGCACGGCACTTGATGATGTGTTCTCATTCATACCATTTGTCAAGGAAAAATATCACCATGGAGCTAATGGTTGGCTGGATAATTACACCGACTCTCCTTTTACAAAGAGTGAGTTCAATCCTCTCGGAAGCTCCTTTAATTTCCAGTGCTCTATTGGCCATGTGTTAGGACACATCACTTTTTAACTAGTCTATACCCTTAGCAAATCTTATCGAGCCAGTTCAAGTTTCTTAGTCAATGGCTGTTAGAATTAGAGCCTTCATTCCCTATTACTATCTTTAATACCCCTTACCAATCCTGGGGTATTTATGCCGTTTTTATGCTTAGGTTGAAACAGAGAGCCGTCTCCTCAAAGTACCCATCATTCATGTTTTTCATATGGGTATACCTAACCCGAGACCGGTCTGGTGCTGTGTCTTTAGCTCTCTTCAGCACACGTCTAATAGCCTCTACGTATATCATGTCTTCGTATTCCTCCTTCCTATTGACTTGTAACAAGGCTTCTCTGACAGTGATCCTAATAGCCCTGTCCTGCTTATCAGTCTGTTTCAGAAATCGTGCCAGAAAAGTCTCTTTCTGGCCTTGTCAGTTGTCATAGATAGGTTTTTATCATCATAAACTGTACTATGTGTACCGGGTATCGCCTTTTTGTTCGTCTGTCGGTGCTCGAGGCTGGAGGAAATCTATATCTATAAAACACAATGTATGTATGTGTGTGTGTGTATGTATGTATGTATGTCCGTTCTTTATTCGTTCGCGAACGGTCCATCCGATTGAGAAAAAAATTTTCTACATGTTTTCTTTTCATTTCTATTCAACCAACTATAATAGTTGCTTACTGTACAATCATCTATTTACTTACTATAATTTAATTTTGTAATTACATGACTCAACATAAGAAAAAATAAAATAAGGGACATAACGTTTAGTAGCATTGCTATATCTTAAGTTAAGTCCCCTGGCTATAGACAGACAGACAGACAGACAGACAGACTGACAGACGGGAACGGGAACTTATATAACTACTTATATGAATTAAATGAGATGCTCCCATCAGGAGCTGGGCGAAGCCGGGCCGGGTCAGACAGACAGACAGACAGACAGCCAGACAGCCAGACAGCCAGCCAGCCAGCCAGACAGACAGACAGACAGACAGACAGACAGACAGACAGATAGATAGATAGATAGATAGATAGATAGATAGATAGATAGATAGATAGATAGATAGATAGATAGATAGATAGATAGATAGATAGATAGATATTAGATAGATAGATAGATAGATAGATAGATAGATAGATGGATGGATGGATGGATGGATGGATTGATGGATGGATGGATGGATGGATGGATAGATAGATAGATAGATAGATAGATAGATAAATAGATAGATAGATTGATTGATAGATAGATAGATAGATAGATAGTCGGGAACGGGAACTTATATGACTACTTATATGAATTAAATGAGATGCTCCCCACCAGGGACTTGGTAAAGCCGGGCCGGGACAGACAGACAGATAGACAGACCGGCAGACAGACAGACAGATAGTCGGGAACGGGAACGGGAACTTATATGACTACTTATATGAATTAAATGAGATACTCCCCACCAGGAGCTGGGCGTAGCCGGGCTGGGTCAGACAGACAGACAGACAGACAGACAGACAGACAGACAGACAGACAGACAGACAGACAGACAGACAGACAGATTCCCGCCACGGCCTGGGCGAAGCCGGGCCGGGTCAGCTAGTATTTATATAAACAATAAAACTGTCATACCAAGTCGCAAGATGATCCGTCGATTATTAGAAAACAACAGAAAAATTGTCAGATATTAATACATAAAAGGCACAATGTGTGATGAAAAAGAGGACACAGCAAGTATCACAGATGGTGGTTAAAAGTAACGACAGCAAGACGAAGATAAATAATACCATAAGACCAGTTTAAGACACCCCAATCATAATGAATTATACGCGCAGAATGAAAATGTCAATGTCATATTTTCCAAATGGAAATTAAATAGATACATATTCTGATATCGACCCTGATGTGTAGATTTATATGTTTGCTATTTCGCGATGTGAGGCTGATACATCATTGTTATTTTTGTCTGCACATTTTCATATTTTCAGTGAGTTACTTACATATTTAGTATTTTGATTCGCAATATTGATGCCTATATATAATTTTTGTTTGTTTAATTTATTGGTTAACATTTTCATACAGTTCTCTACCACTATCAATCTTTAACATGTCTGACTCGATCATTGTCTCATTTCGGTGGTATTCTATTTATATACTTTAGAATGTATCCAGTACACAAAAGCTGAATGGACGTAGCAAACAGATGAAGTTGCCAAATGTAACTCATCATCATCATCAAGTGCCCTGCCGGCTGGCGTAGGCGTTCATGGCTCTCCGCAGATCTCGGTCGTTGGTGTTCTGGATCAACTCTACTGAAGGTATTCCTCCATGCCACCGTCTCAATCCGTCCAGCATTATTTCTCTTGGACTGCCAATGCCTATTTTCCCCTCGATCTTTCCAGTTGTCACGATGTTTTCCAATGCCCCTCTTCTCATCACATGACCGAAGAAAGATTTTGTCTCTTCCTTATTGTTGTATATAGTGTTCTAGTTTCATTAGCCGGTATCAGGCAGTCGTTGTTAGTTACTCTGGCAGTCCAAGGAATTCGCAACATTCATTTCAGGAACCACATTTCTGTTGCTTCTAATTTCTTCTTACTTTGTTCATTTACATTCCAAGATTCACTGCCATACAGCAAAACTGGTTCTACATAGTACTTCAGAACTCTCTTTCTTACATTCAGTGATAGTGACATATGGCATAAGATACTCTTCATTTTCTGAAATGCGGCTTTTGCGTGTCCAATTCTGCTCTTAATATCTATTTTACATCTTCTATCTGATGCTATAAATGCCCCTAGGTATCTAAAATTATCCACTTGCTTAAGAATTTTCCCTTCAATTTATATGTCTCATTTTGGTGTCACCATTTACTTTGATATCACCATTGTTACTGGTTTCTTGATATTCAAGGAGAGTACTTTCCTTGCACTCTCTGCTACTACAATGTCCAACAATTGTTGTAGGTCTGTTGAATTATCCGTCAACAATACTGTATCATCTGCATAGCGTATATTATTTATATTATAACCTCCAACTAGTATTCCTGGCTTCTCTTTGATATCTCTCATTATTACTTCGCTATATAGGGAGAAGAGATATGGTGACAAGACACACCCCTCTCATACCCCTAACTTTATCTGTTCGTAACTACCCTCTTTATTTCCCATTTTAATTGCTGATACTTGATTCCAGTAAATATTCTAAAACGTAAATAAACGTAACAACACTGAGGTAAATGTATTGTCAGGATTGTAGTGTGACTGATTTACATCTTCTTCTTATAGTCTTCTTATAATCCCCGCCGTGTGGCGCTGGTGATCATGACTGCCCACAGTCATCAGTTTCGAGTGATTCTAATCAGTTCTGATACCCGTGTTCTTCCATACCATTGATATCAAACAGTACAGGATCTTTTGATCCTCTTCTACATCTCTTTACCTACAACCTTCCATATGTCCAAAGACAATGGATTGCCTTTTTCTGAAGGGAATAACCAGTTCTTTTTGTGAGTCAACTTCTTTACAAATGTCTTCATTATTTGTTATATCCGTCCACGGTTTTTCTCAACATTCCTCTAAGAAATCACCACCACCCTCGCGTCCACATAATTTTGCATCGTACACACTATCATGTCTATACTGATGTATCAACGATAAACATATTCCTGGAAATTCTGTGCAACTATCTGGATTACGTATGAAAGGATGCCACTGCTTATAACAAGAAACAACGGATAGTATACATGAAATAATAATTGTAAATAGTATGATAAAAGGAACGTTGTTTATTGCGTAACCTGATAAACACTGTAAACATATTCTTCTTGCTCTGTAACGGTCTACATAAGCGTTGTCTCGCTGTTTCAGGGACAACGCTCTAATCTCAAGCTCCATGCTGAGATCCCAAGGCGTGAACCTCAGACTGCTTGTGGAGATATCAAAAGAATACTGACATCTTGCCGCTGACACCATCTAATCACTGGCACTCACTAAGCTATAATAAAATGGCCTCTTTAACGTGAACAATACTCTTTTTATTATTCCATTGTGTGTGCTCAGTCCATGTTTACTGAATGTCACCAAAATCTAGCGTCAGTTACAGTATCAGTGTCCCTTTGTTCTCATAACATTATTGGTGCACCTTATCAAGCATACCGAATAGGAATAAAAAGTTGTATATCCTTTACAGGACGTCGTAGTCAACACCGGTAATTTTTGCTGTTGTGACTTTTTAAGCTTACGTTCAATAGTTTGCCATTTCTTTCTGAACGACCGACACCCATACCATTTCCTTAAAGGAAAAAAATCAACGCACGCCGTCTGCTGCCAAATCCGCCGCAGCTGTGTTTCGAACACGGATATGCAGGATTACGAGCTGCATCCATAACTCCTTCACAACGGAGCCGGCATATACCCACTAGAGACGACTATAATAATATGTTCTATAAGACAAGCATAATTAGGTTATTGAGTCACATGATTATAAATACAGATGATGATTATAGCGATAAGAATAAGAATTACAATAAAGCCATACATTTGAGATGAGCGATTTGGACTTGTTGAAGGTAAAGGCACAAACAAAGACATATGCGTCTTCAGAATATTAACGGAAAGAACGAGTGAAAAAAAACAACAACACGGAAATTTATATTGGTGTTTAATAGACTACACTGATGCATTTGATACGGTGAAACGTGAAGAAAGGATTATAATGTTGGAAACGTTAAAGATGTAAATACCTTAGAACGATAAAGAACTTTTCAACACATTACATTTGGGTGTTAGACATGGGTGTGAATTATCCCCTCATCTGTTTAATGTGTACCACGAACTAATAATGAAATCCACACACGACATTTTAAGAATTGCAGTTGGTGGGCAAAATGTAAATAACCTGCGTTATTCTTCCTCTTCTTCTTTCGTTCGCCTGAAATATGCTTATAACTGCAATGTTGTCTCTTGTATGAATCCAACAGTCTTTTTTAGTTCATTCAGCGGTCCATAGAGTTTATCTTCCACTGTTGTCTCTCTAGGCCAGAAGGTTCGCCTGGATATGTTGTAGTTTGGGCAATCCTGGAGTATGTGCTCTGCTGTCTGCGACGCCAAACCACATGTGCACATAGCTGAGTCACCAATCTTGAATTTTGTATACATGTGGTTGCGTAATCTATTGTGACCTGTTCTGAGGCGCAGAAGAATGACCTGTTCTGGTCTGTCCATAACGTGGTAGTCGTCTTGAGTAAGGTTTGGTGGCCTTCTGACTGATTTGATCAGTCTTTTCTTTTGGTGGTATGTAATAGGCACATCAGGTTGTTCTTCTTTTGCTCCTTCCTTAGCCAATCGATCAGCTTGGTGATCTTACGCTGACTGCTAAGTTCAGAAAGTAGTGTCCTCAGAATTGGCAATTTCCCAGACAGGAGCGCCTCTATTACGGATTTTGCATCTGTCAATATCACCACAGGTTGTGTACCATGGCTGGTATTTTGTAATTTCTCTGTGGCTATCCTGATAGCCTCAATTTCAGCATCATAGTTATGGCAGTACTTTTCTGTTGGAATTCTGGCCGTGTCTCTAGTTATGTTGCTGGTTTTGGTAGCTAAAAATGAAAAGCAACTACAAGAACTGATAGATATAATTGCAACGGAAAGTCAAAACAAAGGACGTAGTTTGAATAAAAGAAAAACAAAAGTAATGGTTATTTCAACAACAACAAAATAATATACTCAACGGCAACATCAAGGTGAATGGAACCATTCTGAAACAAGTCAATATATTTTAGTATTTGGTTATTTAACAAAACTAGACGGAGATACACTAAGAAAGATTAATGTAGAATAGCCCAAGAAAAGGCAACATTTCACAAGATGACGAATATTTCCTGCAATTTGTCTGTGTCAATTGATGTGAGGAACCGAGCTATATTGAGCCAATCGTTATGTGCAAATGTGAATGATGGACAATTAACATACGCGTGTGGACTTGTGTAGAAGCTGCGGTGATGTGGTGTTATAGACGAATGATCAGAACACCGTGGACAGATAGAAAGAGCATTAAAGACATCTTGAAAGAAGTTAACACACAATGAGAATTGGTCCCTCGCATCAAACGAAAAAAGTCCAAGTCAAAAGAAGGGGAGAGCTGGAGTTTGCAGTCAAACGGGAAATTTGGAGACGAAGAGGCAGGGGATATGTGGAAGAGAATTCTTAAGAGCTATTTTGAGCCAATCATCACGTACAGATGCAAATCTGGGACAATTAACAGACGAGTGTGAACTTCTGTGGAAGCTGGGGATGTGGTTTAATAGACGAATGATGAGAACACCGTTGGACAGATAGGAATAGCAATGGATACATTTTGAAAGAAGTTAACACACAAAGAGATTTGGTTCTTCCCATCAAAAGGGGCATGTCATGGGAAGTGGAGAGCCGGAGTGTGTATTCACAGCGTGAAGGTTGGATTGGAAGAGAGGCAAGGGGAGACTAAGAGAAATGATGCTGGACACTTTGACATAATGGCGTGGTGGAACGTCGGTATCTGAATTGATTCATAGCACAAGACACAGAAGGTTGTAAACAGACATGGCCACCAAAGCCACACGGCACGGACCATAAGAAGAAGAAATGTATAGGAAGGTTGTTATAGAAGATAACAATTGTTTCTCCTTACAGGAAAGACGACTGTAAAACAATACTGGGCCATATAATGCTTGCTTAGAATAATATATAAATGGGATGCAGGTCCGCATGGCCGTGGTTATGAACGCGTGTTCTTAAACATCGGTGTGCTGATGCCGAGGTAAGCGGTTCAACCCCTACACCGAACAGCTGGACTAAAATGTTTTGCCTGTCGTCCTTGACTTGAGGACGTTAAGTACAAGTACCTCTGAAGTCGGGGTGGGTTCGCCTGATGGCGAGGGACACTGTTTATAGAGAAATCTAACCCACACGCAAAATTCAGTCCATCACTACTATAAATAGTGAGTATGGACTACGTTTGAGTTCAAAGCGAGCGAGCGAGCGAAATAAATATTTAAAAAAAAAATAAAAAATAAAACAATGGTGTAAGTCCAACGACCCGACTATGTGAATAGAAGCAGATGCTCAAACAAGTTCTTTCCGTGTCCAGGATAGCACTTAGGCAAGGCCAGATTACATGGCGCCACAATAAAGTTCTAATCGAGATGGTAGCCATACATGATGTAGCGAGACTCGTGTTGAGCAAGGGCCGAGCAGATATAGTTTTCTTAAAGCTGGACATAAGCCAGAGGATAGAGCCGACTGCTGTGCGAACGTGCTATCCATCCTCGACGGCATGAAAAACTGGGAGAGGGGGTTGACCTGAGGGGACATGACAGATAACTAGTAATAATCCGGAGGTTTCAAAAGTGACTTAACATTGTAGTGCAGTCCCGGGCAGATTCGGCAGCTAAAGCTGATCGAGATGATCTACGAACCGAGAATCGTAGAGCTGCACACATTCAAAATGGAATAGTACAGTAAAATTGTCATAGTTCTGAGACAAAATGGATACACCGTCGGGGTATTCGCCGTAGAACTAGTCTCGAAAGGTCTAGTTTTCAACTCCCCGTACGATGTGCTTAAGCAGTTGCGCCTGACGGGACAGTCTAGGACTCGACTATTATTCCAAGGCTCTCAGAACCAGGAACTAAGAAGGTTCTTTAAAGCACACCATCAGTTTTATGTGGAAAACCATTATCATTTACAAATCGATTGTGGATATGACTTACACTGACAAGAGTTCAACATATAATCATTTTCTTGTTTGTGAATATGGTTATTTGTGTTTTATACTTGTTTATGTTATTTATTATTGCAAATATTTAATTTGGAGATAGTTTCTTCGGTGGGACACAAGTGGATTTTAACAACACTGGAGTTGAAGAACGCATTTACAACCTGTTATCTAACTTGTTGCAATCATTGATGTTGTGTAGTATGTGCTGTACTGACTTTGTAACGTGTACACATAATAGTGCACTAAAAAGCTAAAACAAAATACACACGCACAAGCAAAAGAGATGCAAGTCAAAACACATCACTTTATTCATCAAGCTAAAGGCACTGTGCTATTATTCTGACAACACACATGGTATGTTCGTGCTCGTACTGTGTCCCTCTACCATCAAGCAAACACAGCCAAGTCTAGATCCTGTGCCTTCAGACTTGAGCAGGAGAGTAGTGGGTTCTTTCTGAAATAGCAGTTCAAAGTAAAATCTTCTAAAACACAATTTATAAGGCTAATTCACGCCATAATAACGAGTCAGCAATTAAAACTAAACATACTTCATTGCACCGGGTTTAATCCTGTATGACGCTGTCTCTTTCGCAGAGCGACTCTCGGAATCATCATATGGAACACAAACACCGCAGCTCCAGAAAAGACCCGCAGGAGTCTCTGAGAAAATGAATGACGCAATCCGGAAACAAACACACGACAGACAGAACGCAAGGCGCTGGGTTTAACCACTTGACCACGTAGACACGTGTGAACGTGTCGCTCACGACTGTCTGTCCGGCTCAACAGGAACACCATGAGATGAACTGAGAACTTCATGTCCACCGTCATAACTGAACAATGTCGTGTCCTCCTTTAAAGTGTCGTCCCTGGAGTGAGGAGATCCGACACCCACATTATAATATTATTTTTTTTTTCCCCCTCAATATTCTGGAGAATCCACCAGCTTCCGTCCAACACACTCCATCAGCCTATGGACACCTTTTCCTATCACTCTCACACTGTCGTACTATGCCCCCTTCTCATACTTCCCCAACGCAACATACTCAACAACTCTTACTTCTAGAAATTAATAAAGATTAATTTATTAAAATAAAAGTGTAACGTGTATGAGACGTGTATGCGAAGAAAATGTGTGACGTGTTCTATAAAGTGTAGAGAATCTGACTCTCAGACATCAGATCAGTCCGCTGATCACAGCAAAGATAGACCACAGCACGTTACGTCAGAACAAGTACGTCTCACCCGTTGCCGGAACCATCCTGCCGGATACTGCTTTGCTTCTGTAGACCTCTGGTAATCCCATTTCATGAACATGAGAAATAGACACCGGTGGTATGAACAGTTACTTATGGACTGGATTCACTCTACACAATGTCCGTTCCTAATGTTCTCTAACCAACTGCACAAGTTCTTTTCTAGTGTTTACACAGTTAGTAAAGTTAAGTGTTAGTCGACAGATCATCCTCGTTGCACATCGAACCATTCAGTCCGCAAGTGCTAATTACTAATGTTAATTGTTACTGTACTAACACTAGTTACTCTTAACCGGTTCTCGGTTCGTTACCACTGTTTAATGCTGTATGGTGCAACTGTAATCTTCACTATGTTGGGTGAATCAACCTCCCTCTAGCTTTTAATCACGTCTGTAAGCAATCTTTATTGATTGCCGAACTGGTGTTCTTCCGACTGGGATTTTCTTCCTTCCCAAAACTTTATTGAGCTTCCTTGGATCTGGTAGGGAACCTAGGATAGAAACAACACACCTGGTGATAGTACTAGTTCATGATTCTTTCGGCTGAGTGTAAGCCTATCACCTTGCCTAATGATCGTTAGCTAACTAGACTTAGTCATAGAGCAGATTAGCTACCCACCCAGAGTCGAATCAGGTTATGACAAAGAAAAAATCAGCAAACAGAATGTGGAACCCTCCCACAAGGGACACCTACGGGAAATCCCAATTATCCCTCATTACTCAATTCTCAACTAGTAAAGCTTATCAACACTTCACTAATCTATTCTAGCTAACAGAGTCAAGTATCACTTCCCTACTCTAGCTAGTTTCCACTAACAGTGCTAATCATCACACTATAGTTTAACAAGGCTACTGCCTAAAGTAATTATAACGAATATATTATAATAGGTTATACCTTAAATGGCACCACTGCAGTCCTATCAATCATATCTACATCTGCCATTATAGGCACGTGTAAAATTAAGTCACTAATTAACACACGGTAGATATTATTTCCACTAGGCGCTGCCGTGCCCTGGCACTCTGACTAAAGCATAATTTCAAGTCCTCCCTAGCTGGTCCCAACTAGAGTTTATATGGCAAACTACCAAAGTTGTCCACGTGACTTTATCCTCTTCTCCCCCACACAGGTGTTATTTGGACATATCAACCATTTGCAAGGATCTATTTTTCCGGGCTTAAATGCTGTCAAAGTTGTCAGTAATTGTTAAGATTCTCAAAACAAGCCAGCGAATTTTATGACGACTTCCAACAAACAGTTGCAAATAACCCCGTCAAACTCTTCATGTTCCGGAAACCAAGAATTGACATATGTACTGTTTTCTCCCTACTAAGTACTTCCGTTTTACATCTGCCATTGTGATCTCACGGCTTCCATCTGCATTCAAATGTTGACAAACTTGTCAATCTTCTGTTCCGTGGTGACAATATATGTGATTCTAACTGGTAATGAACTGCCAACTCGGTGTATCCCTTCCTTCTCACTCAACACCAAATGTGTAGATGGGCTGACCCCACTGCTTCCATTTACATTCAAATGTAGACAAACTAATCAAGGCGATGCCAGGACCTGTCACCATCAACACCGACCGTTCCAAATCCGTTATAGATGTACACGTGCAGCTACAAATATTGTCCTGAGATTTTGACATCCGCGGTGTTTTTCCAGTTAGTAAAATAATGGTGCTGAAAATACACGCCAAGCAAACGTCGGGAATATTTATCTGTTTAACTCATGGCAATCTCGCGACATAGGCCCCCTCTTAAGAGAGTAGTCCATCTCACTCTCCTCCACCATGAGTTAAATCCAGATAATTCATTCCTCTTCTTCAGGAGCTGGGTGTCTTGACAAGAAATCCGCTCCAACATTCTCCTTCCCAGGAATGTACTCTACTGTGAAATTATACGGTTGAAGTAACAACGACCACCGCATCAAACGTGCGTTGAGCTTCTGAGAAGTAGCCAGGAACATCAGGGGCTGATGATCCGACTGAACCCGAAAATTAACTCCATACAAATATGGCTGAAATTTTTGCACTGCCCATACGAGGGACAAGCATTCTCTCTCGACGGTTGAATAATTCCTCTCCGCCTGTAGAAGTTTCTTACTTGCGTATGCCACAGGTTTCAAAACCGAAGCATCGTCTTTTCCTTCCTGTAACAAAGCGGCTCCAATTCCAATCCCACTCGCATCCGTTCTCAACACAAATGGTTTGGAAAGGTCAGGGAGCTGTAATACAGGTTTGCTGACCAAGGCCTCCTTTAACTGACTATAGGCATTCTCACATTCTGGTGTCCAAATGATTTGATCCGGGAATCCCTTTTTCAAGGTTTCGGTCAACGGAGCTCCCAGTTCCGTGAAATGTGGGATAAATTTGTGGTAGAACCCACACAACGAGAGAAAAGATCGCACATCCTTCTTCGTTTTTGGCCTTGGTGCATTTCTGATTTTCTCCAGGTTCTTCTCTTCTGGAACAATGTGTCCTGGAGTGATGGTGTGACCTAGAAATTCCAGAGTCTGGTAACCAATCATGCACTTGGTTGGACGAGCAGTAAGCCCTGCTTCCTTGAGCCTATTAAACACTCTCTCCAAGGATTGTAAGTGGTCATCCAGGCTGTCACTGGAAATCAGAATATCATCCATAAATGAGATGATGGACGGATCCTGTAACGGATCTAGTAAAGTCCTCATCATGCGTGTAAACACACTAGGTGCATTGCTAAGTCCAAAGGGCATGACCTTAAATTCGTAGTGTCCACTGGGTGTACTGAAAGCTAACAGTGGTCGAATCTCCGGTTTGACTGGTATCTGATAGTACCCCCGACTCAGATCCACCTTTGAAAAGTACCGAGCCTTATGGAGCCTAGCGAATAGCTGAGTTGGATTCGGCAAAGGTTCCACCTGAAACTGTGTATGACTGTTCAGCAGTCGGTAATCTATACACAACCTGTGTTCTCCACTTGGTTTGCGTAACAAAACTACCCCCGCATTGTATGGGGATGTGGATGGTGCAATCACGTCATCCTCCAGCAATTTTTTTATTTCCTCCTCCAGGGCCTTTTCTTTAGAGAATGGCACTGGGTAAACCTTCTGACGAACCGGCTCCTGTGTGGTCAAAGTCATCTCAAACTCCACCAACCTCGTTCGTCCAGGTTTATCAGTCAGTATCTCCTTATGAGACTTGAGAACCTGGGTTATCCTTTCCCTCTCCTGGGAGGTCAGATCAGGGTTCACTTGTACATCCCTGTAGGTTTCCTGGTGTACTAAGGGATATTCCCTGCCCTCGCTGGTTCCCACTTCTGTCTCCACTGCAACTGCCATTGCCATGAGGTGAGCTGCCTTGTCTCCGGGTCTCTCTTCGTATTTCCGCAAGAGATTGATATGGAAAATCTTCGACTTTCCCCGGATCCGGATTTGATAGTTGGTTCTGGATATCACCCTTTCCACGGGAAATGGTCCTTGCCAACCTATCTCCAGTTTGTTGTTTCCCGTTGGGAGTAGCAACAAGACTTTATCTCCCACCTCTAGAGATCTTTCTTTAGACCTACGGTTGTAGTAAGCCGCATGTCTTTTCCTGGCCTTTTTCAAGTTTTGATTTGCCAGAGTCCATCCCTTGTGGAGTTTTTCTTTCAGTTCCTCCACGTATTGATAGGATGAGATCACTTCTTCTGACGTCCCCTCTTCAGTCCAACTCCTCAACATGGCTTCCAACGGTCCTTTGATTGGACGACCAAACAGCAACGTAGCGGGTGGTAGTCCTGTTGAGCCATGAGGAACTTCCCGATAGGCAAAGAGTGCTGCTGGGATATATTCATCCCACCTATCAGGTTTTTCCTGCGCTAATTTCCTGAGCATTGTCATCAACGTGCCGTTGAAACGCTCTACTTGTCCATTGCCTTGAGGGTGGTAAGGGCTGGTATGTATGTGGTTAGAGTGAAACACCCTAAATACCTCCTCCATGAGTTTTCCACAAAACTGAGATCCATTGTCCGTCAGAATTTGATCCGGAAAGCCTAATCTGGTAAAGGCCTCCATCAGTGCGTCCGCCACTCTTTTCGAGTCAATCGTGGTCAACGGTATAGCCTCACCCCACATTGTACAGCAATCCACCATTGTGAGTATATACATGTTCCTCTTCCTAGTCCTGGGAAGTGGACCCACGATATCGATGGCTACCCTCTCGAAAGGAGAGTTCATGATGGGCATCTCACCCAACATCACCGGTGCTGTCCAGTGTTTCGGTGCCACCCTCTGGCACTCAGGGCATGACTTCACATACCGACGCACATCATCTGTCATTCCCGGCCAATAGTAGTGGCAGGAAATCCGCTGCATGGTGGCGGCAATACCCATGTGTCCACTAAAGGAGATGGTATGCCCCATATGAAGAATCTGGGACCGATGAGCTTTCGGGACGACCAACTGACCGTATAGGTTGTCTCCCCTTCCTGCTCTCCTGTAGAGTATCCTATTCTTCATGTAGTACTGCCCCCGTCCTGGTGGATCAGCACTTTTCTGCAGCTTTTTGTAGCAAGGACGTAAAGTATCATCCTCACTCTGGGCAGTT
Source organism: Cepaea nemoralis (assembly GCA_014155875.1). NCBI lineage: Eukaryota > Metazoa > Mollusca > Gastropoda > Stylommatophora > Helicidae > Cepaea > Cepaea nemoralis. The sequence goes on along the minus strand of JACEFZ010026854.1, from coordinate 205,324 downwards.
CGTAGCTCCCCCCGGCATTGGGTTAGTCACAATTGCGTCTGCCTCTTCCGTTTTCGCCTGAGAGCGAGTCTGCATTGCTCCCATATGAATAGGCTCCCTGGGCATTCCCAGAAAGACATACCGGCAACCTAGGATGACTGGAAAAATGGGATCGGTCAATACAGCGGCCTTGATGGTGCCGGTGACGTACCGTGACCGAATCTCCACATTAGCAATGGGCAACTTCATGACTACAGCACTCTTCTGTGCAGGCTGTATATCCAAGGTTTCACCTGTGAATTGTTCTGGATGTACTAGATCCGCAGAAATCACGGCCTCCCCGTCCAGTCCTGTGTCGTATAAACACTCCACTTGACGACCGTTAACCTCTACCAATTCCACTACAGGTGGTTTTTCCTGGTCTGGAGTCTCTTCCTCGGTCTCGACCTGTTCGGTGGGCTCCACCTTAGGTTTTCCTGAGCACACGACGAATTGAGTGTCTCCTGACTTTCCCCTGCAGTCAATAGCATTGTGCGTGTTTGACTTGCATTCGTTGCACCATTTCCCTGTCCTAGATTTTCTATTGTCGGACTTGAATGAGCTCTCCTGGTGGCGAGCTTCCTTGTTGACCTTGGCATTTTCCGTGACAACCTCCTTGGAAGTCACTTGACATGCTGCAAAATGAGGGTTCTTAGCCTTCGATTTGCAGTCCCTCGTATTGTGAGAGGGTGACTTACAAATTGAACACCACTTCTCCGACCACGGTCGTTTAGGTGTAGAGCTTGAGGTGCTCTTGCTTCCCTCCTTCTTCTTCTCTGAATTATCCTCTGATTTTTGCACATAAGGTTCCCACTTTTTGGTTCCTGAGTTTTTGGCTTTCTTCTTGTCATGTTTCTCTTGACTTTTGGTGTTGGTTGAAAGGTTTTCCCCTACCTCCCCATGTACCTCGACGAACCGTTCTGCTAATTTATTCACGAGGTCAATACGTTCCGCTCCTTGTTCTCCCAGGAACGTCCTGAGAGGTTTAGACATTTGCTTCTTCAGCTGGTCGACCACCATGAGCTCTTCCAGACTCTCATAGTCATGTGCGAACCCAGCCAAATCCATCCACTTATGGAGATAAGATTTAAGACGCAAACTGTAGGCGGCAAACAACTCTCCCGGTTCTCGTTTCGCTGCTCGAAATTTTTTCCGGTAGGTATGCGATGTAACCTCGAATCGTTTCAGCAGAGCCGTCTTTAACTCATCATAATTGTTCTCATGTCCTGGTGGCAGGCGAGTATAAACCTCGTATCCTGTCCCGCGTAATCCCTGGGATAGCTTAAGATTCCATTTGTTACGCTCCAGACCCATAGCAACTGACATAGCCTCGAAGCGTTGAAGGTATTGATCAATCTTCTCTTTGTCCTCCTCGTAGACCGCTAAAGGAAACTTCATAGCATGGTACCCATGTCCACCTACTGGTGTTGATCCTGGGATGGAGGAACCTCCAACTGCTCCCTCAGTTTCTCCATTAGATTGACTCTTCAACTCGAGTTCCCTCATCCGGTACTCGTGCTCCCTTTTCTGTGCTTCCTGTTCAGCTTCTAATTTCCTAGCTGCTTGCTCAGCTTCAAATTTCCTAGCTGCTTGCTCAGCTTCCAATTTCTTAGCTGCTTGTTCCAACTCCATCCTTCTCAATTCCAGCTCGGCCTTTCGATCATCCCTTTCTGCTTGACGATACTCTCTCTCCACTTCCTGTATGTAATCCGTTAGAGCAGACCCCGCCAATCCCATTTCTTCCCCCCTTTCCTTTAATTCTAACGTGCTAAGTTTAGGGGTGGCCATTATACAGAGAGGTAAGCTAGCAGGTCTAGTACAATATAACTGCAAATTACTATACCGATATATGAACAAGTACTATAAATCTCGATATTACCACACACAGTACATTCACTCAGTGACAAGAGTAGAATCAGGACCACAGACCTATGCAGACGTGTGAAGTGTGAACAGGTAAGATATTAATCCTAACCCCTATCCACATTCACTCTAGCTGGATTCTCCAAAATGATATCTCCCTCTTATAACTAAGGATCCCGTGTCAAAAGACCCCGTTGTCAGAAGATCCCCCTGTCAAACGTTCCTGCTTGCAGGAGATCTCGCTGTCCAAGGATTCCGTTTACGGGAGATCCCGCTGTCCAAGGATCCCGTTTACGAGAGATCTCGTTGTCCAAAGATCACGTTTACGATAGATCCCGCTGTCCAAAGATCACGTTTACGAGAGATCCCACTGTCCAAATATCACGTTTACGAGCCTCCAATAATGTCGTGTCCTCCTTTAAAGTGTCGTCCCTGGAGTGAGGAGATCCGACACCCACATTATAATATTATTTTTTTTCCCCCTCAATATTCTGGAGAATCCACCAGCTTCCGTCCAACACACTCCATCAGCCTATGGACACCTTTTCCTATCACTCTCACACTGTCGTACTATGCCCCCTTCTCATACTTCCCCAACGCAACATACTCAACAACTCTTACTTCTAGAAATTAATAAAGATTAATTTATTAAAATAAAAGTGTAACGTGTATGAGACGTGTATGCGAAGAAAATGTGTGACGTGTTCTATAAAGTGTAGAGAATCTGACTCTCAGACATCAGATCAGTCCGCTGATCACAGCAAAGATAGACCACAGCACGTTACGTCAGAACAAGTACGTCTCACCCGTTGCCGGAACCATCCTGCCGGATACTGCTTTGCTTCTGTAGACCTCTGGTAATCCCATTTCATGAACATGAGAAATAGACACCGGTGGTATGAACAGTTACTTATGGACTGGATTCACTCTACACAATGTCCGTTCCTAATGTTCTCTAACCAACTGCACAAGTTCTTTTCTAGTGTTTACACAGTTAGTAAAGTTAAGTGTTAGTCGACAGATCATCCTCGTTGCACATCGAACCATTCAGTCCGCAAGTGCTAATTACTAATGTTAATTGTTACTGTACTAACACTAGTTACTCTTAACCGGTTCTCGGTTCGTTACCACTGTTTAATGCTGTATGGTGCAACTGTAATCTTCACTATGTTGGGTGAATCAACCTCCCTCTAGCTTTTAATCACGTCTGTAAGCAATCTTTATTGATTGCCGAACTGGTGTTCTTCCGACTGGGATTTTCTTCCTTCCCAAAACTTTATTGAGCTTCCTTGGATCTGGTAGGGAACCTAGGATAGAAACAACACACCTGGTGATAGTACTAGTTCATGATTCTTTCGGCTGAGTGTAAGCCTATCACCTTGCCTAATGATCGTTAGCTAACTAGACTTAGTCATAGAGCAGATTAGCTACCCACCCAGAGTCGAATCAGGTTATGACAAAGAAAAAATCAGCAAACAGAATGTGGAACCCCTCCCACAAGGGACACCTACGGGAAATCCCAATTATCCCTCATTACTCAATTCTCAACTAGTAAAGCTTATCAACACTTCACTAATCTATTCTAGCTAACAGAGTCAAGTATCACTTCCCTACTCTAGCTAGTTTCCACTAACAGTGCTAATCATCACACTATAGTTTAACAAGGCTACTGCCTAAAGTAATTATAACGAATATATTATAATAGGTTATACCTTAAATGGCACCACTGCAGTCCTATCAATCATATCTACATCTGCCATTATAGGCACGTGTAAAATTAAGTCACTAATTAACACACGGTAGATATTATTTCCACTAGGCGCTGCCGTGCCCTGGCACTCTGACTAAAGCATAATTTCAAGTCCTCCCTAGCTGGTCCCAACTAGAGTTTATATGGCAAACTACCAAAGTTGTCCACGTGACTTTATCCTCTTCTCCCCCACACAGGTGTTATTTGGACATATCAACCATTTGCAAGGATCTATTTTTCCGGGCTTAAATGCTGTCAAAGTTGTCAGTAATTGTTAAGATTCTCAAAACAAGCCAGCGAATTTTATGACGACTTCCAACAAACAGTTGCAAATAACCCCGTCAAACTCTTCATGTTCCGGAAACCAAGAATTGACATATGTACTGTTTTCTCCCTACTAAGTACTTCCGTTTTACATCTGCCATTGTGATCTCACGGCTTCCATCTGCATTCAAATGTTGACAAACTTGTCAATCTTCTGTTCCGTGGTGACAATATATGTGATTCTAACTGGTAATGAACTGCCAACTCGGTGTATCCCTTCCTTCTCACTCAACACCAAATGTGTAGATGGGCTGACCCCACTGCTTCCATTTACATTCAAATGTAGACAAACTAATCAAGGCGATGCCAGGACCTGTCACCATCAACACCGACCGTTCCAAATCCGTTATAGATGTACACGTGCAGCTACAAATATTGTCCTGAGATTTTGACATCCGCGGTGTTTTTCCAGTTAGTAAAATAATGGTGCTGAAAATACACGCCAAGCAAACGTCGGGAATATTTATCTGTTTAACTCATGGCAATCTCGCGACAAACAACATGATGATGATGAGGATGATGATGATGATGATGATGATGATGATGATGATGATGATGATGATTATTATTGACTGAATAAACAGCTTGAAATTGCTGGTAAAATAACTGCTAAAATCTAAAGACGGACGAAGAAGAAGAAGAAGAAGAAGAAGAAGAAGAAGAAGAAGAAGAAGAAGAAGAAGAAGAAGAAGAAGAAGAAGAAGAAGAAGAAGAAGAAGAAGAAGAAGAAGAACAAGAAGAAGAAGAAGAAGAAGAACAAGAAGAAGAAGAACAAGAAGAAGAACAAGAAGAACAAGAAGAAGAACAAGAAGAAGAAGAAGAAGAAGAAGAAGAACAAGAACAAGAACAAGAAGAACAAGAAGAAGAAGAACAAGAAGAAGAAAAACAAGAAGAAGAAGAATCTGTGCTTCGCCAGATGCTCCTAGTTGTCCAGTATATGTATTTTAACTCCAGAATCAATCCTCCCCCCCCCCCACCTCCCACACACACACACACATACCATCTCTGTGAATGCGTGTAAGCTTGCCTGTTTCCATGTTTCCTTGACCTCGACTAAAGAAACTGTAATTAGAAGAATTCTCACCGTGATCGGAATTTGAATGCATCCCTGGGCATGTTTGGGATATTAGTGTTTTGACAAACAACCTTTGACAAGGTCACTCTCAGAAGTGATTCTAGCTGTTCTGTAATGGAAAATTAAATAAAGCTTAACAAACTAAGCGAAAAAAATACGCTAGTTTCCATCTTAGTGGAATATATATATATATATATATATATATATATATATATATATATATATATATATATATATATATATATATATATATATATATATGTGTGTGTGTGTTTGTGTGTGTGTTTGTGTGTGTGTGTGTGATCGTCTGACACGACACATGATGATGGTGATGTTACCAATACCGGCGTCTCTTGCAGTGTCCTGGAGTATGATGGGAAGCCGCACTGGAACCATTGATTAATAGAAGTGCACGTCAGCTTCCCGCTCTCTCCAACTGTAACAACCGTGGCCGAAGGAGGGATTATGTAGATAGCATTAAATAGGGAGGCTTGAACCAGTCGTCCCCAGTCACTGGACCAGAGCAGGGAGTCACCAATGCCTCCAGATTTAACCAAGACTGGCCTTGTGGTCCACGGCGCAGTCGATGGGATACACAAGCCCCGAAAGTACTGAGGAAATCCATGAAAATGACTGGCAGTTTGTAAGCCCGCTCTAGGTAGTGACCCTTGGCCATAATTGTTTTTAGAGCAAACTTGAGCCCCAGCTCTGGTTAATGTCGTTTTTGGGCCATCCACACTCCCATTCGTATACCCATTCATGTACCTGTTTATGCCACTATATCTTCGCTGCTAGGGTATAGTACTGTTATTTGTTATACTATGGCTCTTTGCTGTGTCTGGTCCCAGCCGGTCCATGAGATGTGGGTGTCCTGTGTTGGTAGTGAGGGTACCCTTCGACTCACCTTGAGAAAACGGGTGCAATTCAGAGATTTGAATCTTTATTCGGCTTTATCCCTTTACAGAAGAATACGAAACATGATCATCAAACGTAACCAGCCCCTGATACGGGGACGGGAAGTTACAGGTCATTTAGAGACCGCCCCTGTAGTCGATGTTAGGCAGCAGTTAACTCTAATTGTGAGATTTCAGGTCCCATTTCTGTAAGTACCGACTGTCCATGAGTCCTAAGATGATAACAATAGAGAGTCCATACCTGCTGTTACCGTTGTTGTTTACGTTGAGGCTCCTTTGTTGTCATGTCCTTGCTGGTTTGTGGGGATGGGTATTCGGGTATGTTCATAGAGATATTTTGCAGCAGTAATATCCACTGTGGGAACGCAGGTTCCCATTTCTGTATATGTCTGTTGTGTGACATGTCAGGATGTTTGTTCGTCACTGAAGCAAGCAGTTCTGTCAATAATAGTCTAATTTTGTTGTTCTGAATATGGTTTGTTTAGTTTATAGTTTGTCGTGCAAACTCATTAATCTTGTTACAGTCCAACAGTGTAATCTTTTGCCTGGGGTATACAACAGTATACTACCCGCCTGAAGAACTCCTGGAATCTTCTGTCTAACTCTCTATCCCTTTACTTATAAAGTGAAGGTCCACCAGTACGTGCTGAAGAAAGTGAAAATGCGCAACATTATATGAAGGAAGCAAATGTAGCCTGGCCTGACAACATAACAATAGCGGAAATTGATGTCTTGAGTCATTTTGAGGAGTTAATAACGCAATTTGTGAATGACATTTGTTACAGTACTATAAAGGTAGTCTTAAAGCATATACTGTAGTTGGGCTATGGCTTTCGGATTCTTAAGTCTTCACATATTGTAGGCCATAACATATGGTATGGCATACCAGTTCCCTTCGTCATTGAATTTCCTTGGCAGACAATTCCAAGACAATTCTGAAAATTGTGCGCACCCATTTTATGAGACTGTGTCGACCCAGAGCATAGCTATTCTGAAAAACAATATAGTTTTGTTGTTTTGTTTGGAGATTGAAACTAATCCACTGTTTTGGTAGGTAAACACATAACCACTATATCACGGCAGCTCTATAAGAGTAAATTCATTCATAATCATGTGCACACATTGTTGATTATAGTGTATGTACTTAACGATGTTAGAGTCCCCGGATTATAAATCTTTTGAGTCATGTAAACGACATTTCATTGAGAATAAATATAAAAATCGTAAGAAGCAATATGAAGGCAGATATTACAGGGGAAGATGTTCTAAACATTACATATCCTGATATAGCAATAACACAAACTCTCACTAGCAAAGTGCCCTACTATGATGTATACATGCTTGAGGTTCAAGATTGCAGGATATTTGCCATAATTCCAGGATGTGTTCATGAATGAGGTTTAACATTGCAGGGTATTTTTCAGGATGTGCACATGCATGAGTTTCAACATTGAGGGTATTTGTCAGGATGTGCAAACGCATGATTTCAGAGACTTTAAGGTACTTACCTTTCGTGAAGCCAGAATAAATTTCGTCATTATTAAAGAAGAAGCGGTCGCCGTACTTCAATCGGTGGAACTGGATTCTCAAGATGCATCGAATTGTGGGACCTACCAGACCAGTGTCTACTGGTTCGTGCAACATCCCAGTATAGAGGTCGATGTCATCCACCGACCTGATATAGAAAATAATATGTATATATGTATTCACATAAGGCAGTATAAAAGTGTGTGGTCTTTAGGAGAATATGTCGCAAATAACACATATACGCGACAAGAAAATTTGCCACAAATAACACCACTGCAGCTAAATAGCGAACTATGTGGCCGATTGTACCATTAAATGAGCAAACTGTAGACGGAAACACATTCTGAAATAAATAAGAAACTCCGAATCTAACAGTAAGCAGTGTAGCCACGTGATACAGTCTAAATAACATACAGGTAAAGGTCCGGAGAATTCGAGTTGTGTTTAGTTGAGTAAATAACAGACATCACTAGACTCGGGGCATTCCTATAAGCTCTCAGTCATCTACTACAGACATAGAAGAGTGCCAATTCTAATGCGCCCGTTCCAATCTGATTATATGTGTGTTTGGCTATACATCTGAGTAACGACTGTCTACCACATCCTCTGACCAACCCTTGCTGCTGCATTCTCTCTAGGCCATAATAATCTATATGTTCGTCTGCATCATCAACATGCTGCTAGAGGGTGTTCACCACATTTGGCTTATCATGCATCAAATCACACCTCAGTGATGCGACACCAGCCAATATGTCTGTCTGTCTGTTCATTTCTAATATGGGTATATGGTGCTAACCCCATATTGTAGACCAACGTCATTCAATTAGTGATGCGATCAATGTCACGCCCACCATCACCACTTCCCAAGACATTTCCTGGTACCACTGTTAGACTCGGTAGACTTGAGAGCCCAAGTCAGCTTACAATCCACCCCGATTTGAAAAGATTACCACAGGGTAACCAGCCAAGCGTGCTAGCCACTGCGCTACAAAGATAGTTATAGTCAAGTGCAACTCATCGACTATACTGCATGTCAACAGTCTTACAGGACATGTCGGTCGGAGACGAGATTCTAATGACCACATCATGCTTGCTTGTGTTCGTTGGCTTGAGCTCCAACGCGAAGTCCTGTATGTCGGATGAAGGCATCCTATTGTCCAACATCAGTGTGATGTCATACAGGACCTGAGGTTTGCGTGAGTATCCGTTGTCCCATGTCTGGCTTATTGGTGTGCAGACTGGTGGTTCCTCGCCGTACAGGCAGACACTCTCCAACTTCGGAGGAAAAGTGCAACGTCATAAATCCTACTTGTATGCATTCTATTCAAAGTTAACGCGAAACGCGGTCTTGCCACATACGTCTATGTAATTTCTTTAGTGACATAATGTGTCATAGGTTCCTCGACCGGGGAATCACGCCAATTCACGTTGAAAGCGCTATATTTTACGTTGCGAGATACTTTGACATTCCACGTTATGAACATACGATACTCTCCATTGGAATTACAATCTACCCATAAACCATGTTAACACACGTCTTATCAGAATTATACGCATACGATGAAAACTACACCACGAAATTAGTGATGGACAATAACTATTGGGGAAAGTGGAAACAACAGATAACGCAACATGTACATCCCAACATCAATACCCTGATCAAGTTAGCACTGTTGTGTAGGGTCAGTAATCCGACTTGTATGCATTTATTCAAAGTTACGCGTAAAGGGTCGTGTGTTGAGTGTTTACGCGTTTTCTTCCATGGCATAATGTGCCATGCATGTTCCTTGAACGGGGAATTTGAGACTTTCATAAGCTATTGTAATATCATATTTTATTGTTATCGTTTTATATTTAACCCGTCTTTTTGTTTACTTAAGATTCATTGTTATCGTTTTATATTTAACTTGTCTTTCTGTTTAATTGAAATTCATTGCTCTCTGTCAACTGTCAACTGTCATTTACTGTCATTATAGTACCTTGCGGTGTATGGCAGAGGGGTCTTTGAGCTGGAGGAATTAAGGCCGCCTGGCTAGGGCAATCGCCGCGAACTGTGCAGGTTAGGATTTTCATTGCTCTCTATTAATACAATTTTCAACATATGTTACACATAATTTGCCTGTTTAGCTATCAATAATCAACGCTTATGTAAAGTTGTTTATATTATAACATCCCACCGGTAATCCTGGTCTATATTTGTTCTCTTTCTTTATTCTTTCGCTATAGTAAGTGAAGTGGTCCTCGACAAAAGTCTTGCTCTGTTCATAATTCCACTTTACAACCCGTTTGAATTGCCGCTCTGTTTTAAGATTGTTCCCACCAATTTATTAACTTACATTTTAATCACATATTACGTATTACTTATCGGATGCTTTTGCGTAATCTATAAACACAAAAGTAACTTTAACAAAGTCTTTAAAATCAAATATTTGGAGGCAATCATAATATTATATGGAAGATATGTGACTGAAATACAGAAGGATGAACCAAGTAAAAGTAACATATCTGAAGATGAAAAGTATCTTATTTAATAGATCACTTTAACAGAATGGCAGTGACGAGGGAGAATACTTAAATTGTGTGTTCTGCCCTATGGCATTGAAACTTGGAATGTGAGTTAACAAACAGGAAAAAATTGAAGTTTAGCTCCGATATGAAGGTCAATAGGGACTTCTCAAATGAAATCAAATCAACAACAACAAAGAAGCTAAACATTTTCAGACGTACATCTTTACTACGGCAACATACGGATGTGAGTCACTGACTAGTTAGCAATCCCAAAAGAAGAAACTCAGTGCACTTGAATGTGATGCAGAACAATTAATCGAATACAATGAATCAAGAAGTAGACACAAATTGACAATTTACTAGATATAAACTTCGAACGAAGTTGGCTCATAACCAGCATCATGTTATGTCACATTGGTCACATTATAAGGCACAGTGGCTTAGAAAGAGCAGTAATGGAAGGTACTGTTCCTAATCTGAGAGATAGACATACGTGAGAGATGCAGTGCGTCAAATCTGCTTTACCAATATGAGACACAAACTTCAGTAAGAGATGCAGAGCACGAACACTACTAATCTGAGACATAAACATCCGTGAAGGATGCAGTGCGTCAACACTGCTTTACCAATCTGAGACATAAACATCCGTGAGAGATGCAGTGCGTCAAATCTGTTTTACCAATCTGAAACATAAATATCCGTGAACGATGCAGTGCGTCAACACTGCTTTACCAATCTGAGACACAAACTTCAGTAAGAGTTGCAGAGCATGAACCAATCTGAGACACACACTTCACGGTTGTGGAAGAAGCATAAGACATAATGCCTGCGTATAAAATGTATGGGAGAGGTTATATGCCAGTGAACAACGATGAACAGCGATTCGTGCGTTATCGTTGTGTTTCAGTAGCTATGTGTATCGTTCAGTTTCCTAGCATTTGTTTTATTATATTGATATGTTTTGTTGCAATAGGAATGGTGGTGATGTACAGAACAATGTTTCTCTATTACAAAAATGAAGAAAGAACTTGTCGGTATCAAGATATGACAAATTAAAATGAAACAAAAAGATACACTAAGATCCTGCGGGGAGAAAAAAACACAAATACACGCACGTACCTTGCAAGGACTTAACAGGTTTAAAAGTCGCTTAAAAGTCGACAGGGTCGACTTCATTGCACCGGGTTTTATGCCATATGGATCGGTCTCTTTCCGCAACGCGGAAAGCATCGCACAAAGCACGAACTCCGTAGCTCTAGCGACGACCCACAGGAGTCTCCTGAAAATTTAACTCGGGAACCGAAGGACGCGACCCGGAATCCAACCCACAACCTTCGGAGCCCGAGTTAAACGGCTTGAAACGAGCTGAACGACCAATTCGCCACGGAGACTCCTACTTAACAGGTTTAATCAATAAAGACACTTACAAAACATTCCTGCTTCCGTATTTATTATAACAACGAACGTCAGGGTCAGGCGATCGGTGTTAGACATGGGGTAAAAATCCACAGCAATGGTCACAAGCGCGTGGCCCAACAAGGAAATTCAGACACATGCAGTTAATGTACATGGAGGTAAACCATCCATATTATTCAAAATATACGATTATAATAACAAGGTAGACAGGATTAAAAAGAAAGTTCCAAATGACACGTGAAAGTGCCACAGACTGGAGTCGAATATAGTCTACTGACCTATATTGTAGATGGTTATCGTTAGGATAAGGACGACCGGTGTAATGCAGCAGTGTTGCATATATATATATGAGGGTTTTCAGATAGTATTGGAAACCTCTGCGGTGGCCATTGGCTTGGAAAATGCGTACAACAGTGTCGCATGTAGCATGATCATGAGATTGCTTTTGAACATGCACATCGAGCCAGATTTGGTCAACTGCATTTCAGCAGCTCATTTAGAGAGACGAGTGTCGTTTCCATGTGGTGCATGGACCTCGAAAACTCAACAATTATTAATGTGTCTACCTCATGTATTCATTCATTAATTCAGTAGCATGTCCTTTGCAGAACTTCTCTCCCATATCAACCTTCCGGAAAACTTCTCTGTCATAAGCAAGATGTCCCGCATTCGATTCACCCATCTGCCACATCTTACCCCCTTCTTCTGTTTGGCCTTCCTCTTCCTCTCTTCCTGGACATATACCCCTCCATTGTTGTTCTTTCCAAACTTTCATAACGTTTCAAGTGACCAAATAATTCACATTTCTGTGTTTTATCGTCTTCAGTAGCCAACTCCAAGTATGACCACTTAATTACAACTATTGCCTGCGTGGGGGATCTCTATCCAAGGAGTTACAGACGCAGTTCATAATGCCACATACCGCTTTTGAATTACAGCTGCGTGCGTTTGGAAGCAGACCGTGTTGCGTTTGTTTCCCATACAATAGTATGAGTACCAGTCGTTCAGAAAGCAATGGCAAACTACTGAACGTAAATTTACCAAGAAACCACAAACAGCCAAACAATGCTGGGGTTTCAGGCAACGTCCTGTAAAGGATGTGCAACTAACATTTTTTCTTAATGGGGTGTGTGCATCCTACGAGAGTCAATACTGTTGTGGATGCCATTGTCTTGCAATGTTTGTTCTGTTTCTTGCTACTTAAGTTTTAGTCACTGTTCCATCTCTTGGCATGTTATGTCCATAAAGAAGTCAATGTTTAGCTCCAGCTCGTTCGGCATGGCATTGGTGCAACTTGTAGTTCCACTTTTCCCGATTTAGCATCATTAGACGGAAACTACTGCCCATCATAACTATGTTTGGGAGTTGCTCACTCGTCCTTCATCATTCCCCCTTTTAAACACCCGGTTATGTTTAATTGTTCATTTGTTCTGTGTTATTATTTATAATACGTTTGTGATTAATCATGCGAAATAACGCTAAATATCACTTCGAAGCTGGACGGATTAATTCAAAACACCAGATTCATCCCTCAATCTCCTTAGCCATCGTTCGTGCTTCTTTCTCCTTTCGTTATAAGCCCGGTGCCATGAGGTGACTTTCTATATTCTCTGTAGATTTAGTACTTGTCTCATCATTAGCTTATTTTACTTCTTATTCTTCTTCCATCAATGGCAGAATTGACTGTTTTGTCAAGGACATTGGCTCTCAATCTAATTACTATCATCAATAAGGTCAACTCATAATGTTTCTATAAAACAACGCAAGACAAGTGCGTCCTAATTTAGAGTCCGTGTTTATTATAGGGGCAGTATCCCAACGAATCATACAACATGCAGGTAATCCATTGATTTAAGCTTATTCGCATTTTCATTGTATCCTTTCGTTCTGTCCCTTTCAACCAGACTAGAAATGATCGTCAAGCATGTCAGTACCTTACTTCACACACATCTATAGCTAACACTTAAATGATATGTCCATAACTATCCTACTCATGCCACAGATGCTTGTTGAATTATTCGATAGGTGACCTCTCCATAATCAGTTAGCTTAGATAACGCCCATCAAACCTACTCATCATCATCATCAAGTGCCGTGCCGGCTGGCGTAGGCGTTCATGGCTCTCCACAGATCTCGGTCTTTGGTGTTCTGGATCAACTCTGCTGCTGATATACCTCCATGCCACCGTCTCAATCCGTCCAGCATCATTTCTCTTGGTCTGCCTCTGCCTCTCTTCCCCTCGATCTTTCCAGTTGTCACGATGTTCTCTAATGCCTCTCTTCTCATCACATGACCACAGAAAGATGTTTGTCTCTTTCTTATTGTTGTATATAGTGTTCTAGTTTCATTAGCCTCTTTCAGGCAATCGTTGTTAGTTACTCTGACAGTCCAAGGAATTCGCAACATTCGTGTTAAAAACCACATCTCTGTTGCTTCTAAGTTCTTCCTAATTTGGTCATTTACATTCCAAGATTCGCTGCCATACAGCAAAACTGGTTCTATATAGCATTTTAGTACTCTCTTTCTTACATTCATTGATAGCGACTTATTGCATAAGATACTCTTCATTTTCTGAAATGCTGTCTTTGCCTGCCCTATTCTGCTCTTAATCTCTTTTGTACATCTTCCATCTGATGTTATAAGTGCCCCTAGGTATTTAAAATTATCCACTTGGTTGAGAATTTCCCCTTCTATTTCTATGTCACATTTTGGTGTCCCCATTTTCTTTGATATCACCATTGTTACTGTTTTCTTGATATTCAAGGACAGTCCTTTCTGTGCACTCTCTGTTACTACACTGTCCAACAATTGTTGAAGGTCTGTTGCATTATCCGCTACCAATACTGTGTCATCTGCATAGCGTATATTGTTTATATTATATCCTCCGATTAGTATTCTTGGCTTCTGTGTGATCTCTCTCATCATTACTTCACTATAGAGGGAGAAGAGATCCGGTGACAAGACACACCCCTGTCGTACTCCTAGCTTTATCTGTACGTAACTACCCTCTTTATTTCCCATTTTAATTGCTGCTACTTGGTTCCAGTATATATTCTTTATTATTCTTAAATATTTCCCATCAATGTTGATATCTTCCAACATTTTAATCAGCTCATCATGTTTTACTTATCAAATGCCTTAGTATAGTATAATCTATGAAGCATAAATATATGTCCCTCTGTTTCTCTATTGACCTTTCTATTAGTGTTCGTAATATATATATTGCATTGTTTGTACCCTCTCCTTCCATAAAACCATACTGTTCTTCACTAATTTCCATTTTTATTTTCTTTCTTACTAGTGCTTCATATTTCATAACCTACTAGTGCTTCATATTTCATTCCTCTGCTGTTGATCCGTATTTCGTGCCTAATCTCTCTTCTATTAGTTCTTGGTGTAACTCTTTGACTGGTTCTTCATTCTATACTTGAGTTATGCCTTCCAGATGTTGACCATTTAACAGTTATCCCCTCATAATCTTGCTGAGATGATATTCGTTCTTGCCGTCCTTCTTTGATCTCTGTTGTCCTCTGCCTCTCTGATTTTTGACGTCGTGGTTTCCACGTCAGCGCGTGCGTACAATGTGCGCGCTGTGCTTGTTGTTGTTTTCAACTTCCCCATAATTCCTTATTGTACGCGACAAATGGCACCCGGCACCAACAAGCTCCTTGTATTGATACCATTGGTATTAGTAGCTTGTATTGTTCTCGAGAAAGGTTATTATTCCGAAATATTTCTCTGCCGTGTTTGAATTGTTCTTGAGATATGTCAATATACTTGAACCGTTTCTCAGTCGTGTTTATATAACTGAATAGTTTTGCCATTGTCATGTCTGTTAGGTTGGCCTGAGTCAACGCGTATGTTAGTGTACCTGCGCTTATATTTTCTTTCTTACGCGGAATCTTATCAAGCTTCGTCTTCTCTTCACTTAATATTCCCAGTCATAGTTTTACTGGGTTAGAACCACTCCTATGAAAGCCGACTATGATCAATTGCTTGATTTCTCACTATCATTTAACGATTCATTGCCGAAGGATGATATATTACCACATGTGACCTCCCAATAACCCGAATAAGACGGCATCACAACAGAAATAATCAATACCTTAGAAGAATATGGAATAGACCAAGTCACAAAACTGGTGAACGCCATGTATGATACTTGAGATATACCTCCTGGATTATGTAATTTTATATTTATTGCAATTACAAAGAAATCAGAAGCCTTGCAATGTCATCAATATCGAACAATTAGTATAATCAGCCACATCGAGAAGATTTTGCTAAGAAGTATCATGCAAAGAGTTTAAAAGAAAATACAACCCGAAATATGAGAATAACAATGTGGGTTTGTAGAAGGTCGTGTGTATATTGAGAACATTAATTGAACCTTCTATAAAAGTAAATGTCAAAGACTCAAGTATAGAGGAGGAAGACCACCCTGAATGAGTGGTCTACCTCAAGTAGATTAGAGGTAACCTAGTGCCCCTACATGAGGGCAGGGTAGGTGATAGGAAGGGGAACTATTAAATAGTTCTCTCATGAGACACGGAGGTGTCAACCAGAGAGTTAGCACTCTGGTCACGGCATAATCACGCCAACGTGAAACTAGAATAGAACTCAAGAGAGGCCACTACTCTAGCGTGCTGAATGAGGCCGCACGCAGAAAGCCGTAGTGCGCCCCAAGTCCTTCCGCGTACTGTGTAAACAGCACGCGGAGTAGAATCAGACGGGACACAGACTTCAGAGTGATAACATCGCTTAGCGATGCATGTTTCGTTAGCCGAGTAGATAGATTAGAATAGGGTTAGGAAACGACTAGGGATAGGAAGTTCTGTGCATTTATTCTTGTGTGATTTGTTAGCGACTGTTTGTTGTACATTGATGTGATGCAAAGAGCCAGTGGCAATAAAATGTGTAATCAATTCCTCTCGTACGACTAGCAAGTCTTTTGTGTGGTGCGAGAGAAGTATCCTAGAATGCCTGTGACATCGGTTGCTGACAGGCCAGGATAAAGTGGTGTCAGATGTGTAGCTTGGACAATTGTTCAAGCTAAAACACTCACCCACGGCTCTAAATTAGTATTACGGCTAGATAATCACAGGGTTTAGTTTACGTTAGTGACAATGGCGTGTGCAGACAGAACAAAGTGCGAGCTGTGCCCATCGTGACCAAGTTATGTTTATTTATGCTTATTGAATTATTTTGTGCTTATGAACATGTTTTCTTCTGATTTGTAAGTATTATTGTTATAGTTTTATATCATTTATTTCTGTAATTACTTAGTTATTTACTAGTATTTGTCAAATATGATTCATGGCGGAGCGAACTGAGCCGAGAACAAAATCGATTTTTCCAATCTAAAAATAGCGCTGCGCCTCAGACGTATCGCGACTGACAAACAGCTGCGTTACGCCATTTGCAGTCAGCGACTGATTGTTTACGAATCGCAAAGCGGCTGCTCGCCTGAATCGTTGACTTATATCAGATATTATTTATTTATATGAGTTATTTATTGAATATATTTATTTATTTGAACATTATTATTACCTTTATATTTATTTCAAAGCATTTATTTATTTATTTATATACTTTTTCTATTTCTTGCCGTCGCGATGGCACTACTTTTGCTATGCAAATGAGACGCAGTCTGCACAAAACTCCCATAAATTAAACAGCTAGAGTTAGGGAAGGCATAAAACGTTAGAACGAAGACAGGACAGTGACATTTAATATTAATTAAACCTTATTATATTTTCCTGGGGCTTGTAATTGTAAATATTGTCTAGAATTATATATCGTTTACAAGTGGTTAATTGTTGATGCTCTTGATAACCAGGGTGTTTTAGCAGCTCTCATTTGCTTCGCGCAAGTTGACATTAAAGCGCTAATTGCCGGAGAACAACAGCTGATCATAAGCACAACTCAAGCTGTGATTGGTATTACCAGACGAATGAACTTGAGGTGCCAAACGAGTGTACATGATTGATCTGGAATTTTAAGATGAGTATACCCAAATGATTTTGCATGCAATATGATTAATAATGCATCTCTTTTTCAGCGTGTGATGTATTAGCATATTTTTTGTGATCTGTTTTTCAGGTTATAGTCTAAGAGTATATTTTTCGTACTCAGGGATTTAATAACCTAACATATCTAATATAAATAAGTGAGTAAATAAATACGTGAGTAAATATTTAAGTGCCTATCAAATCTAGCTAATTACCCAACAACATGGCAACTTTAGCTGATTTCATAAAAGCAGGCAAAGAATTAGAATACACAGGAAAGGACTTAGAGCAATATGCTGATCAGAAATTTAAAGAAGCAAAAGATGCTGAGAGAGATGAACGTGCACGAGAAAGACAACATCAGAAGGAGATTGTAGAACTAGCGGAGATAACAAAACAAAAGCAAATAGAACAAGATAAAGAGATAAAACAAAAGCAAATAGAACAAGATAAAGAGATTAAGCAAAAACAAATAGAACAAGATAAAGAGATAAAACAAAAGCAAATAGAACAAGATAAAGAGATTAAGCAAAAACAAATAGAACAAGATAAAGAGATGAAACAACAACAATTAGATCAGGATAAGGAAATTAAACAGAAGGAATTAGAGATTAAACAAAAAGAGATAGATGAAATGGCAGGAGTGAAAGAAAAACAAATACAGGTAGAATCAGAGACACAGTTAAAGATGAAAGGTATGGATGTAGACTCTCACTTAGAGATCTCCGCTACAAAACTAAAAAGTCAGCAAGAAGAAAATAAATTTAATAAGTACAAAACATTATCAAGCCATTTTGTAAAGAAGATTCCATATCAGCCTGGACAGAAAATGTCGAATATCAACTGAAATACCACCAAGTACCAATCGATATGTGGGCCATGATCTACATGAAGAACCTCAGTGGGGAGCCCCTTAAAGTCATAGAATCAATACCAACTGATCTGAGATCTAACTATCAGTACATCCACGATAGGATAATGCAACATTTCTTACTTGATGCCCCTGGGTATCAAGTACAGTTTTCCAATTTAAAGCCAAAGCCTAGTGAGACCTTTATCGATTATGTCTCAAATGTCCAAAGCGTACTAAATAGATGGCTTAGTGCATCAAAAATAGGAAAGGATTTTGAAAAACTTAAAAACTTAATAACCATGGATAAGGTCATATCCACAATACCATCTCCTTTCGCTAAATTCCTGCAGCAGTCAGACATTGAGATCATAGAACAATTTGAAAAGAGAGGCGCTGCATATTTTTCCTCAAATAGAGATATTTTTAAGACATCAAATAGCGACTCTGAAATAGTCTCTTTTGTTAATGACCAACCTAAGAACTATCAGAGCAATAGAAAACCATTTCATAGAGTCGACAAGAAAGATAAAAAAGTGTCGAAATGTGTCTATTGCCAACTTTTTCATGACACTTATTCTATGTGTGATAAATCACCAAACTATCCGACACATCTTGAGATGGTCATTAAGAAACAACAAAATAAGAGATCTGCATACAGGCGTGCAGTCAAATGCTTCTTCTGTTCAAGCTACGGGCACTATTCGAATAAGTGCCTAGGCCGCCAAAGAATGAAGGCCAACAATGCTATTTTGATTGATACATCTTCTGACAGTGGTAGTGAGACTGAGTGTGATATCGAGAATGTATTACCTTTTAATCAATCTGAAGATGTTTGTTGTGTAAGCGATGTATTAAGCTTTGACAATTGTGAGCGATGTCACCAATTTCATGCAGACGGCAAACTTACATGTGGACATATTGTAACATCCTCCTTAGAGAATGCAAATGCAGCTATAGCCTCCAGAGGCAATCTATTGTTTCACTCTGCAATGGTCAATGAGAAGCCATGCCGATGTTTGCTTGACAGTGGGAGCTCTATTATTGGTGTTAAAAAGGAACTTATTAATCCAAAGGATTATACTGGTGACTCTGTAAAATGCCGTACTTTTTCTGGTAATATAGAAACCTATCCTCTGGCAAGAGCCCGTATAAACACCCCATTCCTTTCTGGTACCTTTACTTGTGCAATACTAGACAACCCTTGTACTTATTTAATTCTTGGGTGTCTACCCCAGCTAAGGCACTGCACAGATGAAGAAATATCCGCCTGGGAGGAGGAAAATGGACTAACTCCAGTGAACAGTGCAGATATCCTCAAACATCACAGCGAAGGTACTACAACTATTAATCTTTAACCAGATCAAGACATACTGCTTTTACTTCCAGACAAACAGAATCTATTATTGACCTCATGGCAAGGGCCATTCAAAGTGATACGAACAATTTCGGATGTCGATTATGAAATATCGATAAACGGACACTTAAAGATATTTCATATCAACATGTTGAAACCCTACTTTTCACGACAAGAGACAGAATTAGTGACAGACGAACACAATGCACCCACACCTATGGATGAGACGACAGACGTACACAACGCAACTACACTAGTTAGTGAGACTGGCAAATCCGACGAGATGCATACACTTAGTGAGATTACAGAAAACGCACTTAGCACCACAACCGTACTGAATCAGGTAGACGACGACGGGATGGAACTACCCGTTCCAATTGTAGACAAGACTGCTACATTAGATTGTATACGATTAGAAACAGGACTGACAGAAGAACAACGACGACAGATAATAGAATTAGTGACTGAATATAAGGACATATTTTCCGACATTCCAGGTAGGACGGACAAGATCGAGCACTCCATCCTTCTTTCGGACTCGAAGCCTATCAAATGCAGGCCGTACTCTATCCCACTTAGCTATAGAGAAAATCTAAATAAGGAAATTCTTAATTTAGAAGCTAGTGGAATCATTCAAAAATCTACATCTGAGTACTCCTTTCCAATCGTCCTGGTCAAGAAAAAAGACTCCACAATTCGTCTTTGTGTGGACTATAGAAAACTCAACAATGTCACTAAGATCGACGCAGAACCAATTCCTTCCTGCGAAGATCTTATTCTGGATATGTCCACCTCCAAAATCTTTTCTAAATTAGACCTTACTAAGGGATATTGGCAGGTCCCTATGCAGACTCAATCTATCCATCTTACTGCATTCTCAACACCTCTAGGTCTTTACGAGTGGCGATTTCTTCCTTTCGGACATCGTAATGCTCCTGCCACTTTCGTACGCTTAACTAGAGATTTACTACATGGAGTGACGAATACAGTGACATATATAGATGATATTTGTGTCCATACAGAGGACTGGACAACACACTTACTGAAACTAAGACATGTCTTCGATAGGTTGCGACTCTTCGGTCTCACTGTCAAACCGAGCAAAGTCGAATTGGGCCTACAAGAAATTGATTTTTTGAGTCATGTCATTTCACAAGGACAACTGAAAACTGACAATAGAATTATTACCAAAATTATGAACCTGACCATGCCTACAAAAAAGAAGCAGGTCAGGAGCCTTTTGTGTTTAGTAAATTATTATAGCAAGTTCATACCGAACTTAGCTGAAATTACAAGTGTGTTTTCAAATGTTTTAAAAGCATCAGTGAAATTAGATGTCAAAGATGCATTATTAATTTCTGCATTGTCAAAATTGAAAATCCTATTTAGTAATGTACCAATCCTCCGCTTGCCTAATCCTAGGCTCGTTTGTTATCTTAGGACAGATGCCAGCAGGATTTCCATCGCTGCAGTACTAGGCCAGTTTTATTATGGCATCTTCCATCCGATTTGCTACGTGAGCCGCAAGATCACACCAGCTGAGTCCAGATATTCCATATCAGAGTTGGAAGCCCTAAGCGTCATCTATTCGGTGAGGAAGTTGCATCGATTTCTGGCGGGTAATCACTTTGTAGTCCAGACTGACAACTCCCCGATCACGGTCATACAAAGTGGGGTACATCTGAATGACCGCATCTACAGGTGGTCGTTAATATTACAGAATTATACTTTTAGTATAGAGCATATTAAGGGTAGGGACAACATCCTTGCTGATACCCTTAGTCGACCATCTGAGGTAGAAATACCTGATATTCCACACGAATAGGTAGTTTAAGAAATGTTCATTTACTATACACTTAATGTATCCTGTGTAGAATATACTATTGTGTACATAGACATGAGGATCAGAACTGTGTGCTAAGAACAGTGAACTACCATGTGTCCGTAGACAGCAGAATGACAACTGTGCGCCAAGAACAAGGAAATCACCGTGTGTACATAGACAGCTCGTTACTTACTATGCTCCATTTGTGCTCCGGTGAATCACCTGTGTTACTCATATCAGAACAGTGTCAGAACATTGTGAAATAACAGACACGAAGATACTTGTCTACGACACCAGCGGACTCAACGAGTGTAAGAATACCCATAGGACACAAGTATGACTGTGTAGTGTAGTTAGCATACCCAGGATAAGTGTGTATATATAAACTATGCCAACGAAAGCAAGTTCTATACGTTATGGCAACCACTAACCTGAGGTAAATAGACATCATGTATATATACTTATTGTGATATGTAATATAACGGTTTTAAGATAGTGGTAAATTATAGTTAGATTAGTTACTTTAATATAGAGTTAGATTAGATTTAGGGAATATAATAGATTTTTTGTTCTATAGGTTAGATAAATCATTAATTTACCCACTTACTTAGCATAAAACTAAATTAGATTAGTACTTTAAATTTAATAACAGCGAATTAAAGATTAGTATAAAAAGCTTAATATAGGAACAACACCATGTAGTCATTTAATTTCATTTTATGTCATTCCATCTTTATGAACACTTTAACAACCCTATCATTTAGGACTAAAATTAGGTTAGACTTTATAGGATAAAAGGATTATACAGATGAACATACATCATTTATACCATGTAGTTAAAAATATCCATTATCCATTATATTTTTTCATGTAAACATTAAAAACATTATTTAGAATTTTTGTTACATTGCACATTACCCATCTCATAAAGATACATAACTCATCTCACATCATTTTTATTTTTTTTAAATAGTTAGATTACTTCCCTTAAATTAGATTAATTTTGTACAACAAAATAGAATATAGATAGTTAGAGAATTAGTATTAGTAGTTCAATAGAATATAGTGAATAATATCAGGGAGCAATCTATCAACCATATTTCATCCATGTAAATATTTTGTAAATACATGACTCGTGCAGTAAGTTACGCACAGTCATGAAGCTCAACTCTTGTCAAACTGAGCTAAACTTGTACAGTGTCACTTCAAGGTTTTTAAATAATTGTGAGAATAAAAGATGTGTGACAGAAGTGTGAAAGTGAGAGAAAATGTTAAACATACAATGGAGAGTGAAGGCAGCCAGCGGATTTTTTCTGCCGCTCAGCGCGACTTTTTATTATTTGTCTGCGTCAGGCGTTTGCTTTCAATGTTGAAAGGTGCTGTCTTAAATGTATTGTGTGTAGTTTAGATTAGACCTTAGAGAAAGTATTTTAAGTCTCATAAGACGGAAACGTAGTCACGAATTAGTGTTATACACTTGTTTGTGGCCACATTTAACCGAATTATGGCACTTGAAAACTAACTTGCATACATATTTATAGGCAGACATACATGTTAGAAGTTAAATTATATTATTAGGTAGATTCAAACACGCAAACAACCAGGAAAACACACATGTAAAGCACATATATTTTTAGAACAAAGGGATATAACTTCGGGTCAGGGGACACAATAGACAACGAAACACTAACTTAACAGTGGAAGATAACTTTACACGCGGAAGCGAGATAGGTCAAGCCTGTCGCACACAGCTTGTGCATGGTTTGTTTAATATTATATGGGGGACATGGAGCAATTCATGTGTTGACCCTAAGAAAGTCAACTTTGTATGGGTAGTGAGTTAATTTACTATTTGAGGGCAGGTCTTATAAGACAACGGTCCGGTTCAGACAAACCTCTAATTATATAATATTGCGATTGAGAAGAGGGCTCACGCCAACCAAACAAGTGTGTGGCGATCAGCAATAGCCAAGTAAAGTGATACTACACTGTGACAATAGTCAGTAGAGGTCTATTGAGATACCCAGAACCAAGTTATCAGGAGTCTTTGACAAAAATTAGATACACTAATTGTTAGAAACCTCTTGCGTCACAACCATGAGTCAAAGTTTGTAACGCAATACAGGAGGGGAGGGTGTGTGTCAAAGACTCAAGTATAGAGGAGGAAGACCACCCTGAATGAGTGGTCTACCTCAAGTAGATTAGAGGTAACCTAGTGCCCCTACATGAGGGCAGGGTAGGTGATAGGAAGGGGAACTATTAAATAGTTCTCTCATGAGACACGGAGGTGTCAACCAGAGAGTTAGCACTCTGGTCACGGCATGATCACGCCAACGTGAAACTAGAATAGAACTCAAGAGAGGCCACTACTCTAGCGTGCTGAATGAGGCCGCACGCAGAAAGCCGTAGTGCGCCCCAAGTCCTTCCGCGTACTGTGTAAACAGCACGCGGAGTAGAATCAGACGGGACACAGACTTCAGAGTGATAACATCGCTTAGCGATGCTTGTTTCGTTAGCCGAGTAGATAGATTAGAATAGGGTTAGGAAACGACTAGTGATAGGAAGTTCTGTGCATTTATTCTTGTGTGATTTGTTAGCGACTGTTTGTTGTACATTGATGTGATGCAAAGAGCCAGTGGCAATAAAATGTGTAATCAATTCCTCTCGTACGACTAGCAAGTCTTTTGTGTGGTGCGAGAGAAGTATCCTAGAATGCCTGTGACATCGGTTGCTGACAGTAAACAAAGACCTACACCTGTATTTTATTGACTACACAAAGGCTTTTTATGAAGTAAGACATGTGAACATGATAAAATGCATGCAGTTCTACAAATTGATGGGAAAGACCTTAGACTTCTAAAAAAACATAAATTAGAAACAACAAGCTGCCATAAAGATTGATAATGAATTACGTAAATATAAGTCTATTTAGAGAGGTGTGAGACAGGGATATGAAATGCTTCCAGATCTTTTTTTTTCCCCAGTAGAGATAAAATATTTTAAGAAATGTAGATGATATGAACGGAATCATCACTGGGGACGTAACATCAATAACATTAGATATGCGGATGATACAATCTTGATTGCAGACAATGAGTAGGATTTGCAACATTTAGAAGATGCGGTTGTTGCATATTGTGAACATTTAAGGCTTGAGTTAAATTGTAAGAAGACACAGATTATGGTCATCACCAGAAAGAAGGAAATACCACAATGTAATATACAAATAAATGGGAATATTCTTAAACAAGTAAATCGGCACAGTTATCTCGGAACAGAGATTAGAACAAGAACCGCCATTGCCTTTTTGCGAGATGTAAAACATACTGACCAATTAGAATATGTCATTTACAATGAGAGAGACAGTGTTGGGGTGCTACATAGAACCTGTACTTTTGTATTGATGTGAAGCATGGACAATGAGCAGACAAGCTAAAAAACATCTGATGGCTGTGAAAATGTGGTTTATGAGGAAAATGCAAAGACTACCATGGAGAGACATTAAACCCAACTACCAAGTCCTGCCAGAAACAAATGAACATCGTACACTGGTTACAGAAATTAAACATGGACAGTCAACCTTTTGTTTGGTCACGTTATGAGAAGAAATAAATTGGAGAACTTGGTGACAACTGGCAAGATCGAAGGGAAGAGAAGAATGGGAAGGCAGAGAAGTAAATAGCTGGATTACTTGACCACGTGGTATTGTCGAGACAAGAACACTGAGCTGACTCACGTCTCTGGTGATTGAATGAGATAGCAAAACATGACCGCACACGCTTATCGGCATGGCACACGATGAATGAACGATATATCGCCAAACTAGTCATCATGCTAGTTGTTTCCTTTCACGGTATGCCCCGCAGTTTTAACGCTCATTGTATAGACATTTACATGTTGACAAGTGTTCATTTGATTGTGCACTATGTTTACTCCAAACCTACTATTATTTGTTTGGCAGTGAATCAGCTAAGGAAAAGCTTACGCTGCGACTATTCTTATAACAGTGACCTGTAGTAGTTATCCGTTACAAGTATAGTCATACTTAACGTCAACTCTGTTGCCATATGTTTAGTTCTATATACACTGCATCTCACCTGTACAATGACCCAAACAAGCTAGCGAAAGGACCCAAAGCCTCGGTATCATTAAATCCGGTCAGTGGACGAAGGCCACAAAATGATCTCCATCGAACATAAGGTTGAATACCGTGGTCTCTTCCACGCTGAATATTTAAAGTTACAAGATCAAGGCCTCTTCCGGTGACTTGGTTCTTGAACAGGAATCTTGCAATATCCTCAACTGAAAAATGTAAGCCATTGGCAAACAATGCATAGATGTAGATGTTGTCGTAATAATCAAATAGTCAGTTCATGCTGGTAGTACACCAGTTAAAGACAGAATAGTAATGTACATGAATCAAATGGAAAATTCAAGTAAATGTTATTTCTTAGTCGGTTTAGTTAAATACGAATGAGTTAGATGTGGTTAAATTTGAGGTCAAAGCTCTAATAGATTGAAACACTGGACAGGGCCATGCAAAGGCTTTGACGGCGGTATGGTTGGACACCCTCAGCAAGCTCAACACGCTAAAGGATTAAACGAAGCAAGCTGTGTTTTTGTTGTAACAATAAGCAGCCTCACAATGTACACAATGTCAGCACTCAATGCCCAGAATTGGTTCTACACGTTGAAGTTCTCACACTCATTATTACCGGGTGACTCTTTCAACGTGTTTAAGAAATGCAGAATGGCCTAATAATGGTCGTATAGAAAACAATGACTGAACGTAAATTTGCCAAAAAATCACAAACAGCCAACACATGCTGGGGGTTGACTGAGACGTCCGGTAAAGGATACGCAACTAACTAATACAATATGAGTGGCTCGACACACTGAGCACTTTAACTTTTAGTCAAGCTAGCCCTCACTTAGGGGTGAAAGATAACAATCGAATCGCTCGATTGGCGGGCAAGGTGGTGATCGCGGAGAGAAAAGCAATGGATAGACATCAATAACGCCATAAGAGGCTCAGGAATAAAACGTGGATTTAAGGACACTTTCTTGTCCCGAGGGAGGTGATGAGCAGACAGTCATGAATATTTCGTCCAGGGCAAGAAGACATGTAATGAATGAACACAGAACCGAAGCGATCGGTAGAGGTGTTGAGGCTAAGATTGCAACATTGATTGACCTGTCCTGAGTGTGATCATCAGTTATCCACACCATCAACTAATCAGAAGGTTCTATACTGATCTATGTTGGTCATCACCCTGTAGCCGGCCAGTTGCAAATCGTGGTTCTGATCACGGCACGGCAAGCAGTTTCTCGACCTCTTTCCTATTGCTCCCACTTCATGCACCCGGCAGATGTGCCCAACTTCGGCATATTCAGCCTCTGTCTCTTCTTACATGAACCAGCTTTCGATCACTATTCTTTCCAAGCCATTGTGACGTTAAATATGGCCAACTTATGTTAGCTTTCCAAGCCATTGTGACGTTACATATGGCCAACTTATATTAGCTTTCCAAGCCATTGTGACTTTAAATATGGCCAACTTATGTTAGCTTTCCAAGCCACTGTGACTTTAAATATGGCCAACTTATGTTAGCTTTCCAAGCCACTGTGACTTTTAATATGGCCAACTTATGTTAGCTTTCCAAGCCATTGTGACTTTAAATATGGCCAACTTATGTTAGCTTTCCAAGCCACTGTGACTTTAAATATGGCCAACTTATGTTAGCTTTCCAAGCCACTGTGACTTTAAATATGGCCAACTTATGTTAGCTTTCCAAGCCACTGTGACTTTTAATATGGCCAACTTATGTTAGCTTTCCAAGTCATTGTGACTTTACATATGGCCAACTTATGTTAGCTTTCCAAGCCATTGTGACTTTAAATATGGCCAACTTATGTTAGCTTTCCAAGCCACTGTGACTTTAAATATGGCCAACTTATGTTAGCTTCCCAAGCCATTGTGACTTTAAATATGGCCAACTTATGTTAGCTTTCCAAGCCATTGTGACTTTAAATATGGCCAACTTATGTTAGCTTTCCAAGCCACTGTGACTTTTAATATCGCCAATTTATGTTAGCTTTCCAAGCCATTGTGACTTTAAATATGGCCAACTTACGTTAGCTTTCCAAGCCACTGTGACGTTAAATATGGCCAACTTATGTTAGCTTTCCAAGCCATTGTGACTTTAAATATGGCCAACTTATTTAGCTTTCCAAGCCATTGTGACTTTAAATATGGCCAACTTATGTTAGCTTTCCAAGCCACTGTGACGTTAAATATGGCCAACTTATGTTAGCTTTCCAAGCCATTGTGACTTTAAATATGGCCAACTTATGTTAGCTTGCAGAGAATGTTACTGTTTACCAGCAGGTGTCTTCAGCAGATATTCCGATCTTGTAGAATTTCAGTTTATTTCGTCTTCTTCTTGGTCCACAATTTTCTAAGAATGTGTCAGTAACATTGACTCTCCAAAGTCCCAATTTTCTTCTGTGGTGATTGTGACATGATCAATAACTCACATCCATTTGCTGCCACAGCAAAGATGCATGTTCTCAACAATGTTAGTTTAATTTTATTATGTGGTTTTGTGCCATAGCCTCTTAATATGGATTCCCACCAATATTAAATAGATCAAAATTGTGTTCCAAATAATCTTGTTTGATGTTTCTCATTTCATTTTCTGCATACATGTTGAATAAAATTGCAGCTGTGTCTTACTCCATTTGCACCCCAAATCCATTTCAGATGCTCAAAGACATAATGTTTCCTTTTTTTGAGTTCGCATGTCCTTTTACGGGACATCGCTGTCAACATTAGCATCTTTCAGCTGATAGTTGATTTCTTGGCAAGATTACGCTCAGTAGTTTGCCATTACTTTCTGAGCGGCCGGCTCACATACCCCTATGTTACCGGTGAGAACAGCTACCGATTATCGCGCACGTCACGTTACTCATGAGAGTATACGGGATTACAGAGAAATACGTTAAACTCCTGGGCCAGGGAGAAATCTTTCCTTACGTGGGTCAAATGTGCTGGAAACCCCAACTCAATCATGATGTTCCACACATTCTTATGCTGTATTCTATGAAGTACGTATGCAGATCTAGATTGTAACCTCTGCATTTTTCAAAGATGGTTGATATGTTTAAGATATTGTCACTAGTTCATTTGACTTGTCTGAAACGTGAAACGTGCCTTAACATTGTGTAATTCATATTCTAACTTATTCCAATTATCTTCCTAATAATTTGCATGAGGACGTTGCTCCACGGCTTATTGATGAGCTAATTCCAATTGGATTTAAACTAAGTAGAGTTGGTTATGTGCTAACGACTAAACTATGTTACTGACTGAATTGCTATTTTGTCGTCTTGACGGACGACATTTGTTACATTGTGCTTCAAAAAACATGGACGAATGAACTGTAGATGAACATTTACAGCACGTATTGGCCTTATCAGCCACATTCGCCACCGCCATAGGTTGTAGTTATTAAGCCTTATTGAAGTACAATGTAACAAACTATCGTCTGTCAAGACAGCAAGGTGCCAATGGCTTCAAAAAAGGCATAATAATTACAACCCATGGTGGTAGCGAATGTTGCTGACCAGACCAATTCCTCCAGTAAATGTTTGGTCACAATGGTTGCATGTGAACACATGATCATTTCCACCATCACGCACTAATTGACGTCTCACATGCATAGTGTGGACCAATAGTGCAATAATTGTCCATGTTCCTTTTCGATGGACTGATCGTTGGATGGCGCCATCTTCCCGACGTAGGATTAGGATGTCAAAGAAAGTTAAAGTGCCCTTATGTACATGGTCAATAAGCAAGGAAATGTTCTTTGGGTTTGGTCCATGATGACCTGCAATTGTTCTGCTTGTTGTCTGGTTTCTGTAAGGAATAATATGTCATCCACATATCGGCGGTATAGAACAAGGTCCTTACTACTCAATAGTTTTTGCTCTTTGTTCTTCTAATTGCGCCATAATGATGACTGCTAGAATTGGACCTAGAGGACTCCCCATGGCCATTCCGTCTATTTGGCGGTAAGATTTTTAAAGAAACTTTAATTAAATATTAGATGTCCACAGCAGAAATAGTTTCTCGTATTTTAATATTTGTAGGGCTAGCTAGAAAGGTTGTGAGTTCCTAGACATGTTACCATTGTGACTAAATTATGTGTCTACAGGATACTGAACACAGTTACACGATCCAGGCATGTATAGGTTACCATTGTGACTAAATTATGTGTCTACAGGGTACTGAACACAGTTACACGATCCAGGCATGTATAGGTTACCATTGTGACTAAATTATGTGTCTACAGGGTACTGAACACAGTTACACCATCCAGGCACGTATAGGTTACCATTGTGACTAAATTATGTGTCTACAGGGTACTGAACACAGTTACACGATCCAGGCATGTATAGGTTACCATTGTGACTAAATTATGTGTCTACAGGGTACTGAACACAGTTACACGATCCAGGCACGTATAGGTTACCATTGTGACTAAATTATGTGTCTACAGGGTACTGAACACAGTTACACCATCCAGGCATGTATAGGTTACCATTGTGACTCAATTATGTGTCTACAGGGTACTGAACACAGTTACACCATCCAGGCACGTATAGGTTACCATTGTGACTAAATTATGTGTCTACAGGGTACTGAACACAGTTACACGATCCAGGCATGTATAGGTTACCATTGTGACTAAATTATGTGTCTACAGGGTACTGAACGCAGTTACACACTCCCAAAATACCAGGTTACTAAATTACATGTCTACAGTGTACTGAACTCGGCTATACAATCCCGACATACCAGGTTACTAAATTATGTGACTACGGCGTACTGAACGCAGTTACACACTCCCGACATACCAGGTTACTAAACTGTGTGTCTAAAGGGTACTGATCGCAGTTACATATTCCCGACATACCAGGTTACTAAACTGTGTGTCTAAAGGGTACTGATCGCAGTTACACATTCCCGACATACCAGGTTACTAAACTGTGTGTCTAAAGGGTATTGATCGCAGTTACACATTCCCGACATACCAGGTTACTAAACTGTGTGTCTAAAGGGTACTGATCGCAGTTACACATTCCCGACATACCAGGTTACTAAACTGTGTGTCTAAAGGGTACTGATCGCAGTTACACATTCCCGACATTGCAGATTACTAATTTATGTGTCTACAGGGTACTGAATGAATCACCAAAAGACGAGAAGTATATTGTGAGCTTTACTAGAACACGATTACAAGAAACAAAATGGACGTTGCGGCTAAAGCCTTCGCCAGTACAGAACAAACAAACACGAACACACACAAACTACACTAGAAACACTACATGAATATACAAAGGTTACTTATCTGAATCCTTGGTTGGTCGAATGCGCCTTAAGCGCTTACCGTTTGATGTGAATGAAAATAACCAGATATATGGTTTAAACGGGTCGATGGGCGACAAGGGCGACTAAGCCGCCCGGTGGGAGGTTTGTGGGGACGCCCATGTGAGCGAACGGTGAAAAGCGAATTAGCAGGGAACTATAGCCAGCTCTATGGCGAAGGTGTAGTACGTACTCCCGAATACCGCGTAGGAACACAGCAGCAGGCGCTTGGAATGCAGTCCGCCCTGAGTTGGTTTGCATAGAATTACATGAGTGCCAGACGCTCAGAAAGCAATGACAAGCCACCGAACGCAAACTTGCCAAGAAATCACAAACGGTTAAAGTAATGTTGGGGTTGATTGCTACGTCCTGTAAAAGATATGCTACCACGTTTTTCTAGTGGGTAATACAATTTCGGGGATGGAAAAGGGGGGGGGGGGGGGGGGGGAGGTTGGAAGTTAGATGAAATTATGTCGAACATTGAGGCCGTGAGGGGAGAGTGAACTCAATTGGAAGATGGGGCGGTTTTCCAATGTTTTACTATCACGTTCGTGAGATGCACACGATTTGAGCGCGGTGACCTGTATATCTACCACGCCACAGTGGTCAGAACTGTTAAAGTGTGTGGATACCGGTTTCTAGGCACAGCTGTTGATATCAGATTGTTGCTGTCTAAATCTGTCAGCAAGACGTAGACCTATTTTACCAATATATCTCGTGTCACAACGTGTGCAGATTATCGCATAGATAACGTTGCGACTCGTTCATGAGAAACCCTCACGAATGTGGAAAGTGGTCTTAGGGAATGCTAGACTCTGGGTTTAAAGTACATGTGGGCAGGTCTTACAACGTGATCGAAGACAAGCCATCGTGCCAGGAAGAGACAGTTGAGGTTGGGGTGGACTGCTATGGACCAGCACATCCCCGAGGTTACAATACGATCCCGCCTGTAAGCCACCAGGGGGCCTCTGAAACGACATCGCAAGTGACTGGGTCTGCATACCAGGTTATTTAATTATGTGTCTACAGTGTACTGAACGCAGTTACACACTCCCGACATATCAGGTTACTAAATTATGTGTCTACAGGGTATTGAACGCAGTTACATACTCCCGACATATCAGGTTACTAAAATATATGTCTACAGGGTATTGAACGCAGTTACACACTCCCGACATATCAGGTTACTAAATTATATGTCTACAGGGTATTGAACGCAGTTACACACTCTCGACATACCAAGTTACTAAATTATATGTTTACAGTGTACTGAACGCAGTTACATACTCCCGACATATCAAGTTACTAAATTATATGTCTACAGGGTACTGAACGCAGTTACACACTCTCGACATACCAAGTTACTAAATTATATGTCTACAGTGTACTGAACGCAGTTACACATTCCCGACATACCAGGTTACTGAATTATGTGTCTACATTGTACTGAACGCAGGTACACACTCCCCGACATACACGTTACTAACTTGTGTGTCTTCAGGGTAATGAACGCAGTTACATACTCCCGAAATACCAGGTTACTAAACAATGTGTCTACATTGTACTGGACGCAGTTACACACTCTTGACATACCAGGTTACTAAATTATATGTCGACAGGGTATTGAACACAGTTACACACTCCCGATATACTAAGTTACTATATTATGTGTCTAGAAGGCACTGAACGCAGTTACACACTCCAGGCATACCAGGTTAAACAGTCGTATAAGACAGGCGTACACAGTTTGGGAGTCGATCGCTTTGAGTTGATTTTCACAATGGCTTGAGCGTCAGCCGTTCAGAAAGCAATTGTTGTATGTAAAATTACCTAGAACATCACAAACAGCCAATAAATGCTGGGGTTGGGTTCGTTGTCCTGTATAAGACTACGGCTAACTTTAATTAGAGAATGAAAGTTATGAAGAGGCTTCATCTCTCACGCTATTTGATAAGCACTTAAAGATTGGTATGTTTAATTAGTCAGTCATTTGTGAATATCTAAATGTTACATGTATGTTACTCCTTTGTAATACTGAATTTGTAAACGTACATATGGCATTATGCTATCATCAGGGGGTTAGCAATATACATGTTTTTAAGAAAACATGATTAGATTCACTTACCGAAATTTCTGTCTGCAGTTTGCATGTTTGTGTTCCTGACATTCGCCAAACCGGCCATTCCAGCCACAAGATCGTCAAAGTTGTTTAGAACTGCTGCAGGTCTGGAAGATAGGTCCACCATTAATATATACCTATATTTATTTTAGCGACACAATTGTAAGCGTTAGTGCCCCAACAGTGGGTGTACAGTTATTTAACAATAATTTCACGAACCACGCCATGCAAAGTCCATACAAGACTTATGGCAATAGGACTATCACTTTGCAGAATAGATTTGGCAAGGTACTGAAGGAAGATGATTGCTGTTACGCTGCAGAAATTCGTGGAATAGGACAAATTACACCCAAGACTGCTGGAGAGTTACCGGCAAAGGAAGAATACATGATCAAACGCAGCGATATTTGCGTTTGGTGTTCATGAGGCGTGAGGACCGGGATTTTTTTTTACGTGGACTTTTAGTAATAAAATTTCACGCTGCTCTCTGGGTAATGAGATCGGACGCCCGTGTGTATTGGTGAGCACGTAAAGAAATCCCTTGGCAGTTGGAAATCGAGAAAGAGTAGCCTAACGACGCTGCCCGATCACAATTTCGAGTTAAAAATCTACCCAAAGTATTTCAGGATCCTCGCCGGAGCTACGGAGTTCGTGCACTGAGCTGAGTTTCTCCAGATTCAGGTTTGAGTTAGGAGGAGAACGGAGCACTTATGGGTTACACCCATGTGCCGTGATGTTGATCGATCGACTAAACTAATGAAGCTAAACGAGGCGTTCCAAAATAGGAAACAATGACAGCAGCACTGGATCTTGAGAATGAATATAGCAGAGTCAGATATGGTCTCTTAATGCACATTATTATTGAGATGGGTGTTATTCACTGGATGATGAATTGGACAACAGTTACCCTGCACTCTCACAAGGATCTGCAATATTGCCTTAATATTGAATGAATACATACGCAAAATTGCAAGCATTGAAGCACCAGGGATTAGAAGGATACAGACGTTTCCATATGATGCACTTGCATATACGCAGGGGTGAGTATTGATGCACATAGCTCAAGCATTTCAGAAGACAGTAAACAAAGTGATCGGTTATTGTACAGAGATGGGTAGTGACATTAACCTGTATACAAGACTGCCTGTGATATAATGCTCTCTGGTGAAGAGGATTGTTAGCCCTGACGTCCCAAGTCTTATAAGATATGGCAGAAATGCTAATAGAGAGATTAAGCTGGGGTATCTGGGAATTACCTTCGACAGAAGCCAGCTTTCAGGGATCATGTGGAAGCATTCGCTCAGTAAATGAGTATGGCTTGGAACTGCTCACAATGTCAAAGAGTCAGCTGGTGAGACTAGAGTGTATGCAGAATGAAGCCTTGCAGGTGACAGTGAGATTACATGGGACGCGCGAGTAGTATTATGTGATGCACCCTTGCCTTACCACGACTTACAGACAGGCGCAATGTGCTGCAGGCTACGTCATATCTCCGAGTAGCTGCAGACAAAGAATACTCCCTGCATGAAACCCTTGACACAGTTAAGGGTGACAGGCTGATCAGGAAAAAATTACGAGTAGCTCAGGCTGAGGAAACAATCAGAGAAGTGTGCATGGTGGAGAACATTGCCAGAGCAGAGAAGTGGGTCAGAATTCCAGTGGGAAAAGTCAGACGTGTGCGGGTCATTGGGTCGCGAATGCAGGGATTGACCGGCAGGCTATACTAAATCGGAGATTACACAACTGATCCATGAAAATTCGCAACAAAGCGATGTAATCATCTACACGGATGACCCAGCGCTAAACTGAAAAAGAAGTACCTGGGAGTTCTTTGCGAAGGTTGTTGGACGGTGTTTTGTGCAGGAGAGCCTGACATATGATACCAAACATCTAGTCTGAGTAGGAGATGGAGACAGTCAAAGCGGCGTCTGTTGGCTAGAAGACAAGCAGCTTAACTGTAATGAGCTCACAAAGTATGATGAGAAAGGTAAAGACAGGCATGTTTTGGGCAGAGTGACAGGATTTAATTCAGCAAACAAAAATAGAGAACATTTGTTGGAGTTCCCCCCAGGACATGCTGGCATGGCGGGAAACGAAAAGGCTGAAAGATGGGCTGAGTCTGCAAGCCTTGGTGGGATATTGGTGCATACTAAGGCAAATGCCCTTTTGGATTAGTGTTTACAGTGTAGAAGAATGGGTAGATCATCACGGCTGTGGTATATTTTTTCGAAGCCGTCAACGTCGCTGTGAATATTCACGACAATATCATTCAAGATTAGCATCGCAACAGTGCTGGTTTGTTCTCCACTTTTAAAATCATAATTTTACAATAACATACTAATTTTTGACGTGATAGCCAAAAAACCTGGACGGGAAAAGCTAACACAAACATAGCAACGAACGGTTCTCGGCCTCATTGTGCGTACCACAAGCTTGTCGTCACTAGAAGAAGGCCGACTGTGACTGCTGGAAATGGTAGCCTCGAAAATCTCTACGAACGCAAGATAGAAAATCAAGTCGAGAGAGAAAAGAAGAACCAACAAATCAGCAGCCAGTGTATTTGGAAACCCAACCAAATCTAAGACCTGACATCTTGATGTTGACATGTGGTGTTGGAGCCATTCGAAAAGAATGAAGGTAAACACAATAATATATTTTATATTACGCTAGATGGTGATCCCTTTTCAAGAATAAGTCGGTGAGTCAGTGTGTTGTAAACCACGTGATTAGTCCTTAAGAAATTAATTTAGTACAACCTAAATAGTATATTCAGTTATCATAGTCATGGATAAACTGTACATTAGGATAAACCACAGTGAGTTTTCTTTTTTCTCCCAGTTAAACAACTTAATTTAAAGTGTAAGTATTAGACATAGGTTGTACATTTTATTTCTTAAATAGTTAAACTCGGTCAGCAGTGATTTAGAAGTTGGTGAGTATCTTAAGATTTAGAAGGCTAAGAATACTTAGTGCAGTGGTAAGAAAACTATTTTAAATGTGCAAACACTGGTAAGACAAATTTGTGCAATGTGTAATAGTTAAGTAGAATTTTTTACATGAGCACATGAGAAGTCAAGTATGTTTGTCCCCATGAGCACATGGGAGCCAAAAAGATTTCTATAGAGATCATAATGAACATGTGGAATTAATATTCGTGAGTTACCATAATAGTGGTTAATCAACCGCCATTCAAGAATGGTTATGATTCATAATGAATGAATGTGTATTGGGTATATCACATAAATATATGTAATTGATGAGAGCATGCCTGTGGTGATTCATGTGTGATTTCATTATGGTTAAACAGATGTGAATGTATCATTTCTGAACCACATCAGTATGACTAATTGTCATCCATACAGATATGATTTTGTCTGATGAATGATTGTGGAATGATTGAGATCTCATTGTGATGTCAATGGTGTTAAACATTTAAAGTTAACATTGGGAAATCACATAAGTATAATTACTTATCTTAAAAGAAAGTATGAGAATGATTTCTGGTGAATGAGTGAAGAGAAGTGACATGCTAAGAAGGAGTATAAGCTAGCAATCAATCTCATGATAGAAGGCAACTTTGATGTGTAATGTCTTGTCTATTAGAAGCGAACATGTTCGGCATAACCCATAAACTAATTAACAATTTAGTGCACTCCGACACTTGACACCACTTCGTATTATATATAACTCATGTTACCTTCATCTTGTTTTGTGTCCTAAGCAAAACCCCACTTTGTATTTCATATCACTCATGTTACAACATATGGTCTAGTGTCATGACATGCTTGTAATGATAATGAGGATGATGATTGTGATAACAATGATGATGATGACTGTAATGAAGATAATGATTGTAATAAAGATGATGATTGTAATGATAATGATGATGATGATAATGATATAATGATAATGATTAGAATGATGATGATGATGATTGTAATAACAATGATGATTATGATGATGATGATGATGATGATTATGATGATGATGAATGAGGTAAAGTCATCTTACATCAATGAGAAGAGGAGGGGAGATAACTTCTCCCTTGAAGCATTTACTTAAGAAGAATGCACTTGAATACTATACAATAATTGATACCATGATGTACTTATATTGATTATAAGAAAATACTCATTGCAATGGGGAATTATTTTAAAACCCCTTAATGTACGAGGTCCTTTTCCTTTAAGGGAAGAAGATGTAGAGAAAATAACTAGGTACAGAAGAGGATAATGAACATAGTTGTCAAATTCTAAATCAATCAAGGTATTACTCACCCTGGAGACTATGATCACAGGCATTGGTGAAGATGAAACTGAACATCTACTAGTCTAAACCTTGAACACCTTATAATGGAAGATTGGATGGAGAGCAACCAATTATGTTGGTGATAACTAATTGAGAACACCAAGACCATCATTATCCTAAGTTAATTTTTCTCTCGGAACAAGATTCCTTTTATTGATTTCACTTGTTGTGTTCTTAGGAACATACAGCATTTCATTTCTAATGTCATATTGAGGATGTGATTAGATGTATGTTGATTGCTGAAATTCAGTTAGTGGCTAGACCGATCTAGATGCAACTGACGTTTGTGATAGAAGCAACTTTGCTAAATGAAGCTCTGTGAATGAATGGGGCAGAAACCTATCTACCTGCAAAAGTTCCATTTCCCTTAAAGGAGAGATAAAATTTTCTTTAGCATAATTTGCCTGACAAATGGAAAACCCCAGAGCCAACTAATCTATTCTACCAACCTGGAAAGAACAACACACTGAAGCTTAACATATATCACCGTGACTGCTTGGAGCAGGAATCCATAACCCACAAGTCGATACAAGGGAGTGCAGACCAAAGTTTGTTTTCTGTTTCATATTTACTACCCCAGAGATTCTGCAGGAAAATTACATGAGAAATTAGACAATAGCCTGTAGTATTTGTCATATACGGGGAGGGGAGTTTCACTGATGGAGATATCTAATTAAGTGTAGAGATCTTGATGTAAATGAACTTCTGTTTTTTTTTTTTTCATGAAGATGTATTGAATTGAATATTGTTTTAAAATCTTTACTGTTCATTACTAACTGTATAGTTAATAAATGATGAAAAATTAAGGTAATTTCCTCTCGTGAGTGTATATTTTTCTTATCATAGTCAATTAGTTTAATTAAAACAACCCTAGATAAAATTAGTTTAACTGAGAGAGGAGAGGCAAGGAACCACGCAAAGGATATTTTGGGTATTAAAGGAATAACCTTTAATTGTTTTCCTAGAGGTATTCCTTGGTTTTCTGAGACTCTATTTATTGACTCAAGCAACTGAGCCATTAAAGGTTAACATAATTAAACTGGCAGGATTACATTGGGAACGAGGAACTTGTGTGTTCTCTGTCTCCTTGGAGTTGACCCAACCGATACATCCGACAACGGCTGTGAGAGAATGGTTTTTCAGAGGACCTGGCCGACACTCAAAACTTCGAGGAAAGGTCAGACTAAAAAGCATTGTATAAGAGATGATAGTATATGTCAGTTATTTTAAAACAAGTGCGACAGAACGTTGTACTTATGAAAATGCAAGACGGTGTAAAACAATTATGACAAGTAAGAAGCAACACAAACTGTCTGCGATTATAAAGTTTATAAATGTTCAATGTTCACGCCTTGGGGCACATTGGGTGTATGATGCTAGCCCACATGGTTAGACATATCGGTACGCCATGCCTGATGTAGTTCATATCACGCCATGCATTATGTGGTTAATATCACGCCATGAATGGCGGATGTGGTTCATATCACGCCATGTATCACGTGGTTCATATCACGCCATGTATCACGTGGTTCATATCACGGCATGTATGATGTGGTTCATATCACGCCATGTATGATGTGGTTCATATCACGCCATGTATGATGTGGGTCATATCACGCCATGTATGATGTGGTTATATCACGCCATGTATGATGTGGTTCATATCACGCCATGTATGGCGGATGTGGTTCATATCACGGCATGTATGATGTGGTTCATATCACGCCATGTATGATGTGGTTCATATCACGCCATGTATCACGTGGTTCATATCACGGCATGTATGATATGGTTCATATCACGGCATGTATGATGTGGTTCATATCACGGATTGTATGATGTGGTTCATATCACGCCATGTATGATGTGGTTCATATCACGCCATGCATCACGTGGTTCATATCACGGCATGTATGATATGGTTCATATCACGGCATGTATAATGTGGTTCATATCACGGCATGTATAATGTGGTTCATATCACGCCATGTATCACGTGGTTCATATCACGCCATGTATCACGTGGTTCATATCACGGCATGTATGATGTGGTTCATATCACCGCATGTATGATGTGGTTCATATCACGCCATGTATCACGTGGTTCATATCACGGCATGTATGATGCGGTTCATATCACGCCATGCATGATGTGGTTCATATCACGCCAGTCACCTTAGTTTCACAGACAACTTTGTGGTACCTATTTGAGAATGGGAGAACCTGCGAGTCCAGTCCAGTGAAGAGCAAATATACCAGCTGCTGGTTATGGTTATCATAAATGTTTGTATACAATGTACCATATAATGTTAGCATAAATCTACCATAAAGTGTTAACATAAAACGTACAATGAAATGCTATTGTGAGTGGCATCAATAATGTGTGTTGACAACACAAATATCATTCACAGTGCAATTTGTTTCATTGGATGTCAACAAACTAACGGGAGACAACCCAATATCTCTTGCAATCACAATTACAGAGTACTGGGAAATGTCTACACGGCGATATTATAGTTTTCTCAGGTATGACCGAGCTGCCGAATGTATAACGATAGACGGTGCTACATGCATTCTGTTAGCGTAGAATGTTGGGCAGCGCTCACCAAACCAGACACCCCACATTATGTCAGCAACTTTAGGCGGATGAGTACTATTGGGAGGCTGCAAGCCTTATCCTATTGCGAGGAATTGCAACCTACATAAATAAATACACCGGACATATATGTTGCAACATTATGTGGAAAAGGCTACCACCTACAATAGAACAACAGCTATTCGAAACACAACTTGGAGTTAGGAAAAACAAAAGATGCAGAAATGCCATCTTTGCTTTCAGACAACTAATAAATAAACAAATAAACGGAATGGAATAAAATACTCTACTTAACATTCAGCTATAAGAGACAATATGTGTAAAGAAACCAACCAAATAAGGATCGCAATAACACCTCACGAAGAACATGCACTTCACCATTATTCACTAATTCGAATAGAGCTACAAGTTATTAACAGTTTATACGAAGTTTGCAATGAACATACCCTGAAAATTAGCATCAATAAAGCATGAGTAATGACCATAACCAAAGAAGGAAAAAAAAACAACGATTAATCTAAAGAAACACCGTCTGAAACAATTAAAGAACTTTAAATTCTTAGGAAGCAAATCATGAAATGGCAAATCAAAAGACGAAGTTGCGATTAGATTTCATAAGGTTCAGCGAATACTCCTGGTACTATTTATCTGATATGTGGTGACTTCAATGCACGCGCCAAAGAGTGGAACAGGTCGGAGCAGAAAAGGCATGGTACTGCTCTTGCTGATGCCTTGCTTGAGTCGGATGTGATCTGTCTAAATGGTGGGATACCAACTAAGCTGTCAATAAGACCGGGGGGAAGGGGGGCCTTACGTAGGTCATCGACCTGGCACTTGTATCCCAAGAGACGGCATCAGACATAAAAATGGAGTGTGCTTGGGATCTTGGAAGCGACCATCCACCCTGCTCTGTACTGATACCTAAATCCAGTACAGTCAGGGCTATAAGAGCCTGCAGATCATTCAGTTAAGATTGCAACCACTCTTCGTTATGGGGCGCCTTCGATCACAGAGACATTTTAAACCAACAAGAAGACTCTTCACCCAACCACTATGGTAGACACCAGAGGTGGAAACATCATGGAAGGAAAAGAGAGTGGCCATAAGAAATTGGCAGAGGGTGCGAAGAGGAACACATTCACTTGCCACAAAATTGTAGGAGGCGGAAATGTAAA
Source organism: Cepaea nemoralis (assembly GCA_014155875.1). Taxonomy (NCBI): domain Eukaryota; kingdom Metazoa; phylum Mollusca; class Gastropoda; order Stylommatophora; family Helicidae; genus Cepaea; species Cepaea nemoralis. The sequence goes on along the minus strand of JACEFZ010026854.1, from coordinate 164,258 downwards.
ACAAAAAAACGTAAAGGTGCAGGAGTTTAAACTCCAGGCAGCAGATGCAAAAAGGATGAAGTGAGAACAGTGTATAAATAAACTCGGCGGGGATGTGACATTGGGTGAATTCTGGAAGCTGCACCAGCAGATGAACAGACAGGCGATGCCTGTACACATGGTACCGTTTATGATGACAATAACCGACCTATGACAACTGACAGGACTTGGAGGGGGGGGGGGGGGGGGGAGGGGGTTCGTGCACGGTTTTTAAAACAGACGGACCAGCAAGATAGGGCTATTAGAGATATGGTCAGAGAATCATTGTCACCGCTCACTAGGAAAGAGGACTGTGAGGTTAAGGTGGATGATATTAGATGGGCACTGAAGAGGGTTAAATACACAGCGTCAGGCCCGGTTGGGGTAAGGTACACCCACATTAGTAACATGCAGGATGGAGACTTGGAAAAGATGGCTCTTTGATTCAACCTAAGCATGAATACGGCAGAAGTACCCCAGGATTGGTTGCACAGCTAACTGGTCCCAATTCCAAAGCCAGTTAAGAATCACTCCAGACTTAATGGATACCGAATCATAAACCTGCAAAACACCTCGACAAAGTCCTCGAAAGGATTGTGACCCGCAGTCTCCAGCGACATTTGGAAAGTCGTAATCTGCTTCCCAAAGGGCTCGGGAGATACACAGATAGCTGTGGGAAAGATTGGTAGTGTGACTCTTCGCTGGCTATTGAACGAGGGGGTGGAGCGAATATGGGAAATTCCTGAGTGTAGTAATGTCGGTTCTTAGCTCAACTAAACTCAACAGGCAAACCAACTCATTCGACGAATGATATCAATACTCAAGAACAAACACGTGTTAGTGGACACTAAAAAAGCACTCTTTAAAGTAATCGTCCTACCAAATCTATGCTACCAATGCCAAACCTGGACAATGACAGAACACTATTTTATTAGAAAACAAGTGGTGAAATGTTTAAGTCACATAATCAGACTACCAACTGGATGTATATCACAACAAACAATGATGTACAGACCACATGGACGGCCACATAACTAGACTACCAGTTGACAGTATACCACAACAAATAATGATGTACAGACCACATGGACGGCCACATAACTAGACTACCAGTTGACAGTATACCACAACAAACAATGATGGCTATATAGACTAGACCACATGGACGGCCACATAACTAGACTACCAGTTGACAGTATACCACAACAAACAATGATGTACAGACCACATGGACGGCCACATAACTAGACTACCAGTTGACAGTATACCACAACAAACAATGATGTAAAGACCACACGGAATCAGAAAAAAAGGTCGGCAGTGTTAATGTGGCAATGTCAAAGTACGAAGCCCACAAACGGACACTGTTAATTCTTCACCTTGACACCACAAGGTACGAGATGAACGAGATGAGATGAGAGTTCAAGTATGTGGATTCACAAGAAAGCTTGAATATATCGTGGCTTACCCCTAGCCCTCAGAGTCCACTCGTGGGTGGGTTAACTATGACTGTGACAACAATTTCTACTCTCCTTACAAGTGAGTATATTGCTTTGCTCATGTACAGATCTGTCCACTTAACCGGTGATACCAGACCGCAGTTCTACATCTGAAACACATCCATGAGTTGCCATGTGGGTGTGCTGTTGGAGTTTATCTTCGTGAAATCTGGCACCACAATGGTTGTCCGGGGGGGGGGGGGGGAGGGGGGGGGGGGTATCTGTCTAAGAATGCTCGTATGAAAGAAATAATATTCACAGGAAAAAGACGTGCATCAATACAGATAGGACGAAGAAACGTGTGCTTATAAAATCTCATACACATTAACAAACGTATTCAAGCATTACCGATTGAAGAAGTCTCTCAATAGGCCGACGCTATTTCCAATGGGAACAAATGAAGGTACTGTGGAGTGGCCAAATCTGAAGGCAGCCGAGATAAACTCGATTAGAATGCTTGGATCCACATCTTGGTTGTAAATGCTCCTGGCTGTTTTGGATACCAGTTTCCAGCGCTTGGCGTCTCGGCCAAGAATATGAGGCAGATATGTGTTGTATGTGATGACTTGGTTCTTTGCTGCAAGTATGCATGTACATGTTATATAGTTACATACACTTTTAGTTGAATGTTTCAAGAACTGAGATGGTCGAAGAAGGCTGACATTCGGAAATGGATTGTATGTGGACAGACGAGAACAGAACAGCTTAGAATATAACAATATAATGCGCATCCCAAGCTCACAAATGTTGGGTGCGAATTCATGAAGGTACATCCATTGTAGCAATGATTGTTTCTCAAAGCAGCCAATCCCGATTCCTAAGTAATGGATCATATGTTTAGCCTTCGTTGACATTGGTTGAACTCATGAGGTCCGGTCTGCACGTTACTATGTATGCAGTATGTGTTGAAGGCACACGCTAGTGCCATATACAGTATGTATAGTGATGTGGGCTGGCCACATGCCTTCTCTCCGTCTTTCCCTCCTAATGAGGGTGCGTCACCCGCACAATAATAGTAGTAGCAAGCAAGAATACTGCCCTAACAGGGGACTGAACCCTGACCACAGTCTTGGAAAACAAGCTCACCACTGATCCATGTGGTGAAGAGGGAAGACAACTCTTTTGTTTAAGCATTGCCTTGCTGAAGGTACATGTGTAGGTTGAGGTGCGCAAATGTCGCAGTCTTGCTGAAATCCGTCACAACGAAATTCAAAGCAGGGCGAATGAGGAATACGAAGATACAGCATGAAGATCAAATTGTAATATTTATAGAGAGCAGAGAAATGTACACAAACACGCACATAACTATCAAAAACAGACTTACCAATGACAATTTTTCTGGCTAGCTGAAATATTTCTTCATTCGACGCATAAGGCTTCAGAATCTTTAACTCACTGGCTAGCCGGTTGTGTTCACGTAGCCAGATTGTGTGCATAGCCCCTATAAAAGGGTTCTGGTTGACACGAGGATCACCTAAGGGGTAAAGAATGTAGATAGCGTATATCTTCAGTATACATGTTAGATATGTACATTATAGATACAGGCGCATAGGCAACTAGCAACCACGAACACGAAGAAGGCACACCATTGCATGCTTCATAAGACAATGGGAATCGATGCAGTAGTTCCGGCTGACAGCCTGGAGGAATAAAGTGATCAGCTTCAAATTGTTGATTCGCCTTCTGTTTTGTTTTTCTTGTATCTCCCAGGCTGATTTAATTTATTTTTACATTGCTGTCATGCTTCTCTTTCTTCTCATATTCCCCGCTAAATTTAATTTAGAGGAACAGTGGCTTTTGGATTCGACCCGCTATTCAAATTGTCGTAAGGGGGAAAAAGCCTGGTGGGAATCATAGCATTGAGGTAAAGATATCAACACAATCAGAAACCTAAGAATCTTGTGTTTACCCACAATTGCTCTCTCTCTCTCTCTCTCTCTCTCTCTCTCTCTCTCGATTGTGATGGGTGTGGGGAATGTGCGTATGAGTGGGGTATATGTGTGGGTGAGCAGAGGATTGTGGTGGTTGGGGGAAGTATGTGGGGGAGTGTGGGTGGGAGATGTGTGTATGTGGATGGGGAATGTGTGGGTGGGGGTGTGTGAGTGGCTTAGGGATGTGTAGGTGGGTGAGGGAGTTGTATGTGTCGGGGTGGGATGTGTGAGTGGGTGGAGGATGTGTGTGGGGGTAGGGGTATTGTGATCGAGAGATGTTTGGTTGGGAGTGGGTTGGTGGGGGTGTGTGGGTGCGTAGTGGAGGATGTGTGAGTGAGTGTGTGTTGGTGGACGGGTAGGGAATGCGTGTATGGGTGGGGAGAGGTGTGTGGTGTGTTGGTTGGTGATATTGTGTGGGTGAGGTATGTGTGTGTGGGTGGGGGATTTTTGTGGTGTGTGAGTGGGGGTATGTGGGGTGGATGGGTAAGGGTATCTGTGTGGGTGTGGGTGGGATTATTTTGTGGTATCTGGGTGGGGGATATGTGTGTGGTGTGTAAGTGGGGATGTGTTGGTGAGGGATATGTGTGTGTGTGGTGCGTGGGTTGGGAATAGTGCATGGTAGGGGGTGTATGTGATGTTCGGGTGGGGGATTGTGTGGTGGGGGATTAGGTTAAGGCATGTGTGGGTGGGTGGAAGTTGTATGTGTGGGTGGTGGTGTGTGTGTGAGTGGATTGGGGATGTATGGGTGGTTAGGGAGATGTGTGTGTGTGTGGGGGGGGGGGGGGGGTAGGGACATGTCAGTTGGTGGGGATGTGTGTGTATGGTTTGGGGATGTGTCATTGGATGTGCGATGTGTGGGTTGGTGGGGGATTGTGTGTGTGGGTGGGGAATATGTTGTCGATGGAGATGTGGCTAGGGGAAGGGTAGTTTGAGGTGTGGGTGGGGAGAGGATGTGTGGGGTAGAATGTGGATGGGCGTGGGATGTGTGGGTTGGTGGGGGAATGTTTGTCGGTGGCGAGTGTGTTTTGGTTGGGGGATCAGATGAGGGCAGTGTGTGTGTGGGTGGGGGATGGGTCGGTTGGTGGGGTATGTATGTGTCCCTTGGTGTGTGTGTAGGTAGGTGGGGGTGTGTATGTGTCCCTTGGTGCGCATGTGTGTGGGTAGGTGGGGGTGTTGTGTGGGTGGGGTGATGTATGGATAGGTGGGAGATGGGCTTCATACCATGGTAATTAGCCTTGTCTATGTTTACAACATTCATTTCACAATGTTTATTTTTCTTCCTATGCAAATGTATAATGCTCTTGATGAACGAAAGACGAGTGATTGGAAGGGCCGAATGTAAGACGGGCCTGCGCGCCCAATTTGTGACCCTAATAAAGTTGATTTGATTTGATTTTGATTTGATTTCTCTCTCTCTCTCTCTCTCTCTCTCTCTCTCTCTCTCTCTCTCTCTCTATATATATATATATATATATATATATATATATATATATATATATATATATATATATATCCTCTCAACAACCACCGAAGAAATCCCATGCTGATGGCTCCAGTCAAATTTTGATTAAAGGTCGGCCTGGGTATCCATTCCACGTTGAGTGTTGTCCAACCGTCTATTGACTGCCTCCCGAACCAGCCTTTCCGTTCCGTTTTGAACTCTCTACCTGGTCCCAGAGAGATTTCACCGTATCACCCTATTGTGAAGTAGCTGTCAGCTCAGAGAGGTGGCGGCAGCGAAGCTATCTGCCTGCACATTGTTCCATCCACCCGCATGCCCTATGGAGGAAATCCACCATACCATATCTTCTACCTGCATCTTGTGGAGTTATGCGAGCCATTCCAGCCGAAACATGCCATTTTCCACTTTCCGAAGCATACAATGTGATCGCGTTACAAACACACCATGCATGATTGTGCTCTCCTCCAACAATCGGTACAGTGCTTATAAATATTTATTATATGCAGTTAATGCATCAAACATTCTCCGATAGCGGCGAGAAACTAAGACGATCATCATGCCATCCGAATAGGTCGCCGCCAGCCCATATTTCAAATAAACAACCCTACCCACATATTGAATAGCTGTTGTATCAGTGATTATTGGATACAAACATTTATGTCCTCGATGTGCCTGAGTGTGTGCACTCTGTAGACAGCTCCTCCTTCTGTATCCCCGAGGAGAAGGAAGCGATTAATGAAGTACATGTGTGCAATGGAAGTGATCCTCTGTAATCCAAAGAAAGCATGTAAACACAACGCCTGGGGCGTGTTTATGCTTGTGGCTATGGTTTGCAATCGTATTTTCCTCATGTTGGACTTGTAGTACATGGTTCCGTCGCCATGCTACTGATTGAGTGCGTGCGCGACACTGTGAGCTGTGAAATTCGCGTGAAATGCTTTTACATCTTGTCCGCTGTTCTGTGCACAGTGAACTGCATGTTCGGAACAATGGCCGGCTGTCGCTGAATCGACTAGTTTGTCTTTTCGGGTCACAGCTGCATTTTTCAGGAGACTCCTGGGACTCGGCGCTGGAGCTATGGAGTTCGTGCTTTGTGTGGCGCTTTCTGCGGGTCGCCCTGCGGAAAAAGACCGATCCATGTGGGATGAAACATGGGTCAATGAAGTCTGCATGTTCGGAACAATCGTCAGAAATCGCCGAATTGACTGGTTTGCCTTTTCGGGTTACGAGTGCATTTTTCAGGAGACTCCTGGGGGTCGTCGCTGGAGCTACGGAGTTCGTGCTTTGTGCGGTGCTTTCGGGGGGTTGCCCTGTGGAAAGAGACCGAGCCATGTGGGATGAAACCCGGGTCAATGAAGTCTTTCTAGTGACTGCCGATTCCATCGACGATGAACTGTATTTTTCATGGAGGACTTATGTGTTGGCATTCTGACGGCGGCATTATGCACATTGTATCTGTGCGGGCTGTTGGCTTGCTGAGACTCCTGTTTGTTCCACTTTTCATATTGGGCAGTGAGGAGCATTTTGTGTGATACTCACTGGCACAGGAACGGAACTTAATGGGGACGACCCGTTGCCTTGAAGTTGGAACCGCGACTAACTAACTATCTAACTAACTAACTAACTAACTAACTAACTAACTAACTAACTAACTATCTAACTAACTAACTAACTATGTTAATAGAATACAAATTAAAGAATCACGTCTACTTCTTCTTCTTCTTTTTATTATTATTGTCAGAAGTCGGGGTGCCCACCGCCTAGATGCCAAGAAGAACAGAGCTGGTCATCCTAGTCCCTGCTTGCACTTAGAAAGAGAGATGAACACAAAAGTAAGCTATTTCAAAAAACTGGTCAAGGTGGTTAAAAGCGAAAAATGGGCAGAGGTGTGTCAAAGAGTAAGCACAGACAAGTCACTGAAATTGTTCTGGCGACTACATAAAAGCATGAGTGGTGTAGTCAAGAATAAGAGCATTTCAGACTTCCAAGGTGCTGACCTCACCTGGCAGAGGACTGACGAGGACAAGGGCAAAGCCCTCTTTGAACGCTACCTTGAGCAGGGCAACCAGACAGACATGGGAGGCCGAAATCTGGCCAAGGAGGTCACCTCAGACAGATGCAAGGCCCAGAACACTTCGGAGGAAGACACAGTGACAGTGAAAGAAATCAAGGCTGTGCTTCGACGATCAAAAGACAGTGCTCCAGGTCCTGATAGCATAAGATACGACGACATAAATAGGTGCACCGACAATGAGCTAGAGAAACTAGCAGACATGTACAACAACAGTATAGGGAGTGCTAGCATCAAGGAAGAATGGTTACACAGCTATCTGATTCCCTTGCCGAAGCCTGACAAAGACCACACAAAAATTCAGGGATATCGAATTATAACCATGCAGAATACAATAGGCAAGCTGCTGGAGAAGGTAATTGCCAGGAAAATATCAAGCCAACTAGAGAGGCAAGGTGTTTTCCCACCTACCCTGGGTGGGTACCGTCCAAAGAGAGAAACCTGGACCAATGCAGCAGTCTTTGCCCATGATGTCTATGAAGGTTTCCACTCAGGCACTGAAACCGTTCGCTGCAGCGATTGATCTTGAGGACGCATACAACAGAGTACCACTGGATTTTTTAATGTTTCAGCTTCTTGAACTAGACGTAAGTCCATTCCTCCTTAGTTGGATCGCTGCAGCCCTCTACCAACGGAAAGTAGTTTTTAGATGTGGCAGTTGGACTTCGGAACCAACAACAATATATCCTGGCCTACCACAGGGATCACCATTATCTCCGGTACTGTTCAACGCCTACACAGTGAGAATCACCAGTGAGCAGATCACTGGACCTGGCAGGACATTGTCGTATGCCGATGATGTTTTAGTGTATCGTCAGGGTAAGGATAGAGAGGAGGTTGCTGTGGAACTACAAACCGAACTCAATCGCATAAGTACTTGGTGTGATGAAGCTGGGGCAATGGTCAACCCAACAAAGGCAACAGTGACTTGGTTCTCGTTGAATAATCATATTGTCAACAATCCAACACCAACTGTAATGCTGTGTTCAGAGACGGTGGAAAGAACGCAGGCAATGAATTACCTGGGGATACGGTTTGATCGAAGCCTTGCTTATAATGTGCACATAGACCAGGTGATAACAAAGGCCAAGCGGGGTTTGGCAGCGATGCGGGTGATGGCGGTAGCAAACTGTGAGCAGCGCCATCTATGTCTACTGTACGAGGGGCTGGTCATGTCTGTTTTGGAGTATGCAATGGCAATCCTGACTCTCAGCCATAAGCAGATAGAAAGGATGGAAAGGATACAGAATGAAGCTATGCGCATTATTCTTGGATGTACAAGAGATACAGCATGCAGTGCGATGCGCTACCTTCTTGATTTTCCAACCATTGAAGAGAGAATACAAGTTTGCAGGGCACGCGCCTACCTCAGAATTAACGCAAACACACAACATCCACTGCATAGTGAAATTAGGAAGGTGAAGGGCAGCAGGTTAAAAAGAGGACGGTCGTGGATGGGTCAAGCCGAAGACATTCTTCAACAGGTGTGTTCACTTGAGGACTTAGAACCTGGCGAGGAGTGGGTGCAAGTGCCAACAGATTTCTGCACATCCTTTTCAGTTTGCATCCAACTAGATAGAAAATGCAGACAAGAAAATCCGGCTGCTGTTGAGGCTGAAGTACAAGCGTTGATTTTCAAGAATTCGCTAGACGGTGACGCGGTCATCTACACAGATGGGTCGGTCGTCCGACATGTGAGAAGCTCATGGGCCTTTACAGCTCGGGCCGGAGGGAGAATTGTGAAGGAGGACTCTGGTGCTTTCACTGAAACCACAAGTAGCCTGACCATGGAAGTCATGGCAGTAAGTAAAGCAATAACATGGCTCGAGACACAGACATTCACTAGGGCTTGTTTCCTTAGCGACTCAATGAACATGATCAAGAGGATAGAGGAGGGGTCGATCCGAAGAGAATGGTTGCTGCCTCTGAAGCAGTCTCGGCTGTCAAAGATTAGTTTCATCTTCGTGCCAGGTCATGCGGGAGTACAAGGAAACGAGCGGGCTGACAAGCTCGCAGGTTAGGCTACTGTGGAGGGCGGATGCGCCATGGACCAGGCTCACATTCTGAATGCTCTACGAGAAGTGAGACTTTTGGGAGAACCAAGTGATGACTGTGAATCTACAACAATGGCCAGACTGCCGGAGCAGCAAATTAAAAGAGGGGTGGCCAAACAAGAACACTACGCAGGAAGCCAAAGAAGATTGATAAACCAACACAGAACTGGCGTCGTTAGCCGCTACACGCTGCGGGATTTGCTGAGGAGGGGATCCGAGCACTTATGGACTGAATGGTTCGATGTGCAACGAGGTTGAGCTGTCGAGTAACTAACTAACTAACTAACCGCCTAGATGAAAGTATTATTCACTGGCGAGCAACCCCAAATAGTCAGAAACTGACTAGGGACAAAACCTATATGGCTGAACTATAGATTAAGCCCATGAATATCCAACGTACAGCTCCAAGTGGCTCGTTACAAAATGAAATGAACTGTGCTGAATATTCGCCAAGGAATAGGGAAAGAGAAGGTTAGCTAAGATAGATTTTTAAGTCTAAATATAAGAGTATTGACAACTATCTCAGTACAGGTTTTTCTCCCTGACTGCTCCCTTCCTTGGTGTCTAAGTGAACCCCCACCAATGTACACAACAACACGTATGCACAATTGGAATAAAAATATAATGACAGAACTATGAGTTATAATACTACAACATTTATTTACTAATCATAACAATAGACATCTGATGGTTGTCAATATGAGGATGATGAAATCATATACATTGATAGTGATGACAAACATTACATAACTTGTTACTTGAATCTATCTGGATCTGTGGTCCAGATCCCCACTCTCCAGTAGACACTTAAAAAAAAAACAGCTTTCCGGTATTCTGATTCTTGTCAGTCCTGGCACAACCTAGTCATCACTCGTCCTTGAGATCTATAACATAGGTGCTCCTTGTGAAAGTTTGAAAGAAAGTCAAGAATATGTTATATCTAGTACTACATCAGTACAATCCTAATTAATACATACACACATATACAATGACCAGTCTGGCCAAGTTTATCTTCCAGCTCTACTGCGTTCACCATCCTCCTTCTCCCTACTACTGTCTTAGTCGGGGACCTCTGTGGCGAAGTGGTCAAGCCGTTTGACGTTTGACTCGTTAGCCGAAGGTTGTGGGTTCGATTCCGGGCCGCGTCCTTCGGTTTACGAGCTAAATGTTTCGGAGACTCCCATGGGTCGTCGCTAAAAGCTACGGAGTTCGTGCTTTGTGCGACGCTTTCCGTACTGCGGAAAGAGACTGAGCCATATGGGATAAAAACCTGGTGCAATGAAGTCGGCCCTGTCGACTTTTAAGCGACTTTTTTAAGCGACGGGCTTTTCAATTGTCTCACACGCCTGTAATGATTACATTTCTGCCGCCCCATGTCCATGTCGCTAATACAGAAATTATGTGTTGTACAGCCGCTCCGTCCAAAGTTGGTTTAGCAGCTCACAGGGTCGGTAATGGTATCATAATAATGCCGGGTCATCCGGGCTTACAAGCCGTGACCCGTAGCTGTACCAGGTTTCCATGCATTACCGTGAACGCACGCCCACAATACACTGAGAAAGTTTAGCACCATATACCCTATACCAATTGTGGGTAATGTCTGTACCATTACACCTCCGTTTCCAACACAATCGATGGCCAGTGTGCCCATGCGAACACAATAGCACAACACCAATTTATTCTTAGTGAGTTACCATATAACAAATCACATCAAATAAACCTAAGGTATACGAATACAAAATGGCATATAAGACTATTCTTACCTACATTGTATGATGCAAAAAAAAAAGTAAGTAATATCCTTATCTACAACAAACTGGGAAACATAGTTTCCATATACGCTACACAAATATATACACAAATTATGCATATGACAATTCAACTATATCAACCTCCGATATACATACATTATATTACTTCAAGATAGACATATAATGATACTCAACATAATAGTATAAGGCATTATTAATGAGTAATAATATTGTATACCTACAAAATGAGATATACAACAAGTCTAATTGAAGTGACCACACAGACCAGCCATACTGCTGATCTGCCCGGTTTAGTCACCACTTAGTTACTGCTGTGGTAAGAATTAAAGAAATAGTCAGTTGACTATATTCTGTACAACAAATGCACACACCAACAGGCAACACTAGAATAGTGTACAAAGAAATGACAAGCCTCTACCAAGACACCTAAAAGTATACTCAGACAATGATATTTATTGAAATAACCTATGTCATACATAGACTGAAACTCAGTACATACATCTACCAGACTTAGATAGTTACTCAGAAATAACTTTCCTAGTGAAATCTAGCAACATCAGAATCATACATATGACTACAAAACGAGCTGGGTGCCTACCTGTTCAGAGATTTTTTCATTTCTAACATGACCAGAGCTAACAGCCTATTTAACTAGTATTCCAAAGCAATTAACATTCCTTCAGTACTGTTCTAATTGCTTTATCAGATCTGGTTCACACATTCCTACAGGGCAGACCCATTATCTCCAAACATGTCAGTCATAAATCTTTCTGAATGCACACTAGCCCTCACACCTGTGAGTCTGACAATTTTTAGCCCCCTGAGTCTTATCAGTGATTTCACACCTTGCACCTCTAGTCTCTACCAGATGGAGGTCAGCCATCGCGGTTGGGCGGTTTCCTAGCTCTGCTTATTAGGTGTTGACTTGGCTTGTTTACTGCCTTAGGGCTATTATCTCAACCTTTCTACAGGTAATTGTCTTTATTCACCCAATGGCCAAGTTCATTGTTGATTCAGCCAGGGTATACCTGGGCAAGAAGGTGCCAATGTGTCTGTGTAGTGTCATAGCCCGTCTGGGTCAGCAGTTTTCTAAGGTGTAGACTAATTTCAATTATCTAGTTGTGTCCGTCTCAAGTAGCCCATTTTACTTGCCATCTGCAAGCTTACGTCATGGCTAGAGGCTTTTTGTGAATAATCTTACCTCACGACTAGATAGCCGAGGAGTAGCGTGATTAATTCATTCTTTCTCAATTTGGCCTCTCAAATTTGGAGACCGAGAAAATATTCTGGGTTGTTAAGGCGGCATTTCACGACAGAGCTTCACCCTTTAAAAAAAGTTTCTGCCAGAAATCTTTTGTCAACGCACGCCGTACATCCCAGAATAATGCCTAAGCACTCTCCGTTCTGTATCTGCCTAAAGGTTTCCAATAGTCCTTGTGGTAGTGGGTTGTCCTGCATCTGCATAGAGACGTCCCATTTCCATAATCCCAGGATACTCTGGATAGGTCCTTGTACCTGGTTTTCGGCCGGGATTCCATGCAATAGCTTGGTAAAATCCGGTAATTGTCAGGAGGTTGTATATTTACCCCTCTGGGAAAGATCACATTCAACGGGATTCTTCTACGCCTCTGGGCAATTGTTTTACACCATTCACTCACTTGATTTAATCCTTTCAGCCGAGGATGTACCCGTAGTGAAGTCTTGCATAAGCTGGCCACAGCAAAGCTTGTCTCCGTGATTTTCCTCCATCCTTTATAGATCCTTAACTGATCCATCAATAACTTCCTTTTAAAAGGAATAATGTTACACATCATGGTCCCATGATATAAATTCAACTGGCGCTTTCCTCCTTCAAAGTCGGGCGTAACAATCTTCCCTCCTCGGTGTCGCGGTTTCTTCCCCTGATAATCAGTTAACGGGCTGAGTTTCTCTGCATTAGAGTTTCTTGTACAAACCGTGCTAGAAATTGGAAATTTAGTGTGCCAAGTTGTCCAGCCTTGAGAAATAACATAGTTATTCAAAGGCGATAAAGTGGAGTTACTTTTGAATAAAGTATCCACAAATAGCTGATCTACTCCTATCAAATCGACCTGACTGAAGGGTAGATTTAGTCCTAAGAGTGTTGATTCCAAACCACTCTTGACTTCTGTTACTTCAGGTTCCCATCGCTGGAATACCCTGATTATTTCAGCTATATCGGATCTAGCAGTTTCTACCTCCATCTTGTGTGAAGAGTTTTCTTTGCTAGTAACTACAGACAATGTTGTCTGCACAAAATCAGAGTCCATATTCTGGCTCCTAACAATTCCCTGTGTTTCCTGAGTCTCCGCACTGGTATACTCAGTGATAACACCTGGAAATGTTTCCTTGTCTGGATGTTCCTCTCTGGTCGTGCTTTCATGGGCTAAGTCCAGTTGAGGTAAATCCTGTGGTGGGCTTGTGTCTAAGCAATCCATCACATTAGGTAAATGATTTGAACTGAGATCTAGTGTCTTTTCCTGAGCTGCAGCCTTAAAGATCACAAGGGGTTCTGGATCGTCCTTCATCCCTATCTTAGTCAAATGTAATCCCACTTCTTGCTTGCCTGAGCTGAAGGGAATAATAAGGTCGGTTATCTCTCCATCTTCGACCTCTTTAAAAGCTGTCCTCAGGTCCTCTGCCTCTTGAGTTCCACCTCTCGTTGAAGTAAAATGAGATTCCTGGGAGTCTTGTACTGGCAAACCGTAGAGCAAACAGTTGTCCTCTGGGTAACTGTTAATATGTAAATTATCTGAACTGATAATTAGTGATTCTTCCCGCGTTGCAGTAATGAAATTCACCTGGGATTCCGTTTCTTCCTTCCTCCCTATTTTGGTCAGATATAATTCCACTTCGTGATTCTGTGAACATAAGGGAATGTGAGAATCGGCTAGGTCTCTGCCTGCGACCTCATTAAAGGTTGTCTTCAGTTCCTCTTTCTCTCGAGATTCATTTCTCGTAGCAGTCAAGTGGTTTTCCTGAAGGTCCTCTACTGTTAAACCAGTTAGACCACAATTTCCGTGGTGCAAACAGATATCACGTTTGTGATAGTTTGAAGTGCCATTGGCACGTTTTTTCTTCCCTCTTTTCCGTTTAGGACTGGGTCGAATGAGAACCTGTAGTTCCCGGTCATAGTTTGCGGTGGGTGGCAAAGATGTCCCTTCCTTCCTGGTTGGGTGAGCATCCGTATCTCCTACCTTATGTTCCGCTAGAAAGGTTAGCTTCTCCGCATTGACTGCTTCCATATGCGTTTTCTCCATCTTTACTCCTTCAGTTTTGCTACGCTCTTGTGCTTCAAAGAACTCATCATTTTCTTTAAACATAATTTCTTCTTCTTGGTCCCACCATTCTAACTCAGCTATGATATATGTTTCTAGTTGCTCCCCCTTTAAGCCTTCTCTTATGCCCCACCCTCTCGCAGTCTCTGAGAAATCTGCGCGCGCCTTCATGTCCTCTTCGAGATTCCGGTAACGTAAGTCCATAATTGCTAATGACTATATTCAGGTAAGCTCCTATGTATATATCAAACATCAGATCTAAGCTAGAAAGACAAGAGTTAACTACTGACAGTCTACGCTATGCAATGTGTATAGTTTATCCTCAGCAGTGAAAGACAACTGAAAATAATATTCAAGTAGTATCTGGCGACAGCAGTGAAGTAAGTGTGAGAGATATACTACACAGTAATCAATAGTAATATTTACCTAAATAAACATTAAAGTGCACTGCATACATGTCAAAATGAACATGGCATATATTAGCATAAAATTGCAAATCAGTCAAGCAGTTAGATCATCACACACATCAATGTAAATATGATTAAAGTGTTCAATTATCATTAAATGATGAATGGTAACACTAATTGATAATAATTAAAACAATTATCAATAAATGATAGGTAATGGTAGTTTCCTCATAAGTTCTTATCTGTTATACTTTTAAAAAGTTATATATGTACTCTGTAACTTCCTCAACTAAAATTAGCTACATTTGATGATAGTCTATTTTGATGACTGAAGATTACAAGAGTTAACTTTTAAAAATCGTATGTCTAGGGTCTAGTACCGGAGTCTATTGAAAGCGAGAAGTCTGAATTCAAATACCGGACAAGAAGCCCAATCTGTCAGAAGTCGGGGTGCCCACCGCCTAGATGAAAGTATTATTCACTGGCGAGCAACCCCAAATAGTCAGAAACTGACTAGGGACAAAACCTATATGGCTGAACTATAGATTAAGCCCTGAATATCCAACGTACAGCTCCAAGTGGCTCGTTACAAAATTGAAATGAACTGTGCTGAATACTTGCCAAGGAATAGGAAAGAGAAGGTTAGCTAGGATAGATTTTTAAGTCTAAATTGAAGTGTAATTAACACTATCCCAGTACAGGTTTTTCTCCCTGACTGCTGCCTTCCTTGGTGTCTAAGTGAACCCCCACCAATGTACACACACAACACGTATGCACAATTGGAATTACAAATATAACGATAGAACTATGAGTTATAATACTACAACATTTATTTACTAATCATATCCGATTTCAAGATGATGATGATGAAATCATATAACATGATAGTGATGACAAACATTACATAACTTGTTACTTGAACTATATGGATCTGTGGTCCAGATCCTCACTCTCCAGTAGACACACAAAAACAGCTTGCCGGTATTCTGATTCCTGTCAGTCATGGCACAACCTAGTCATCACTCGTCCTTGAGATCTATAACATAGGTGCTCCTTGTGAGAGCTTGAAAGAAAGTCAAGAATATGTTATGTCTAGTTCTACATCTGTACAATCCTAATTAATACATACACACATATACAATGACCAGTCTGGCCAAGTTTATCTTCCAGCTCTAATGCGTTCACCATCCTCCTTCTCCCTACTACTGTCTTAGTCGGGAACGGGCTTTTCAATTGTCTCACACGCCTGTAATGATTACATTTCTGCCGCCCCATGTCCATGTCGCTAATACAGAAATTCTGTGTTGTACAGCCGCTCCGTCCAAAGTTGGTTTAGCAGCTCACAGGGTCGGTAATGGTATCATAATAATGCCGGGTCATCCGGGCTTACAAGCCGTGACCCGTAGCTGTGCCAGGTTTCCATGCATTACCGTGAATGCACGCCCACAATACACTGAGAAAGTTTAGCACCATATACCCTATACCAATTGTGGGTAATGTCTGTACCATTACACCTCCGTTTCCAACACAATCGATGGCCAGTGTGCCCATGCGGACACAATAGCACAACACCAATTTATTCTTAGTGAGTTACCATATAACAAGTCACATCAAATAAACCTAAGGTATACGAATACAAAATGGCATATAAGACTATTCTTACCTACATTGTATAATGCAAAAAAAGTAAGTAATATCCTTATCTACAACAAACTGGGAAACATAGTTTCCATATACGCTACACAAATATATACACAAATTATGCATATGACAATTCAACTATATCAACCTCCGATATACATACATTATATTACTTCAAGATAGACATATAATGATACTCAACATAATAGTATAAGGCATTATTAATGAGTAATAATATTGTATACCTACAAAATGAGATATACAACAAGTCTAATTGCAGTGACCACACAGACCAGCCATACTGCTGATCTGCCCGGTTTAGTCACCACTTAGTTACTGCTGTGGTAAGAATTAAAGAAATAGTCAGTTGACTATATTCTGTACAACAAATGCACACACCAACAGGCAACTAGAATAGTGTACAAAGAAATGACAAGCCTCTACCAAGACACCTAAAAGTATACTCAGACAATGATATTTATTGAAATAACCTATGTCAGATATAGACTGAAACTCAGTACATACATCTACCAGACTTAGATAGTTACTCAGAAATAACTTTCCTAGTGAAATCTAGCAACATCAGAATCATACATATGACTACAAAACGAGCTGGGTGCCTACCTGTTCAGAGATTTTTTTCATTTCTAACATGACCAGAGCTAACAGCCTATTTAACTAGTATCCCAAAGCAATTAACATTCCTTCAGTACTGTTCTAATTGCTGTATCAGATCTGTTTCACACATTCCTACAGGGCAGACACATTATCTCCCAACATGTCAGTCATAAATCTTTCTGCATGCACACTAGCTCTCACACCTGTGTGTCTGACAATTTTTAGCCCCCTGATTCTTATCAGTGATTTCACACCTTGCACCTCTAGTCTCTACCAGATGGAGGTCAGCCATCGCGGTTGGGCGGTTTCCTAGCTCTGCTTATCAGGTGTTGACTTGGCTTGTTTACTGCCTTAGGGCTATTATCTCCATTTTTCTACAGGTAATTGCCTTTATTCACCCAATGGCCAAGTTCATTGTTGATTCAGCCAGGGTATACCTGGGCAAGAAGGTGCCAATGTGTCTGTGTAGTGTCATAGCCCGTCTGGGTCAGCAGTTTTCTAAGGTGTAGACTAATTTCAATTATCTAGTTGTGTCCGCTTAAGTAGCCCATTTTACTTGCCATCTGCAAGCTTACGTCATGGCTAGAGGCTTTTTGTGAATAATCTTACCCCACGACTAGATAGCCGAGGAGTAGCGTGATTAATTCATTCTTTCTCAATTTGGCCACTCAAATTTGGAGACCGAGAAAATATTCTGGGATGTTAAGGCGGCATTTTACGACAATTATTCATTCTTCTTCTTCTTCCGTCCTATTTCTTTTGCTGTGAGCAGCGTCGCAGAAAGCTTTCAACGCTTTGGCTGACCCCACTGTCCTCCATCCTGAACAAAAGCGTTACCTCCCTCACACATGTCATTGAAAGCAACAGTTGCACAGAAATAATACGGATATTTATGGCATCTGGATAGAATGGTCTTATTGCTTGTACCAATGTCATGTTTCATTTACTCCATATCTTCCTAGGTTGTTCTCTCGCCTTGTATTCCGATAGTCTAGTCTAGAAGGCTCTAGCCACTGGGTCAGCTTGTTCCATTCTAGTTACGTAACCATTTAATTCTTTGGTCTTCTATAAAGACAGTCATCGGTGTTGTCTCTACACCTGTTCTTGTATCTCATTAACTAAATCACCCAAAAAAAAAAAAACGAGAAGTTGATGGTGAGCTTTACTAGAACAAGATTACAAGTAACAAACTGGACGTGGCGGCCAAAGCCTTCGTCAGCAAGGAGCAAACAAACATAAACCTACACACTACACGGAAAACACTACGTGAAAATAGTAAAGTTACTTATCTGTATCCTTGTTTGGCTGAAAACTTCTTTAAGCAACTATTAGTGGATCTTGTTAGTTTCTAATTAGTCTCATTGTCTCTTCGTGTTTTTAGGGCTGCGATTTTTATGCATCTTATCGTTCCTGGTGTAATGGTATGCCTGTCTATTTATAGAATTACCACCGTCAGTCAATGGTGGCGTCGCGTTATACCGGGATAAAGCATCAAACAGCAACGTTTTAAAGCATGTTGAAATGTGGACGGTTTAGGGAAGGTGCTATTTGGTATACCATATTGTTGTCATACTGTATTATTTTCTATTTCTTTATCTAGTCCTCTATTCTCTGTGAACACATTGAACAGATACTTTTACTCTCTAACCTACTTTAATGATTTTCCATTTACATTCTGGCTTTTAAAGTTATATATGAGAAACAACACTTCCGGTCCACAACATGGCGGATAGGCATTCGAACCGTTAAGCCCCTGGAGTGTTTATGCTTCTGGCTACGTTTTTTTAAAAGTTGCATATCCCTTACATGACGTTGCAGTCAACACCAGCATTTTTTCATCTGTTGTTGATGTTCTTGCAAGATTACGCTCAGTAGTGTGCCATTGCTTTCTGAGCGAGAAGCTCACACACCACGTAAGTAATCAACGCTACGCGATTTGCTGCCGAATCTCGCACAGATGTGTTCCTCACGTGGATATACGGGATTACGGAGAAAGTCGTTAAATCCTTCGCCAGGGAGACTGGCTACGGTTTGCGGTCGCATTTTCCTCATGTTGGACTGGTAGTGTATGGTTCCATCGCCCTGCTATTAAGTTGAGTGCGTGGAGTGACACAGAACTGTGAATTTCGTTTGGAATGTTTTTGCATCTGTTCACGGTTGTTGTAGCGTGAACTGCATGTTCAGAAAGATGGCGGTTGGCCTGTCGCTTGGAATTGACTGGATTGCCTTTTCGGATCACGAGTGCATTTGTATCGGATACTCCTGGGAGTCGTCGCTGGAGCTACGGTGTTCGTGCTTTGTGCGATACTTTCAGCGGGCCGCCCTGCCGAAATGGACCGGGGTAATGAAGTAGATCCTCTCGACTTTTAATGCAGTAATGTGTGGCTGCTGGCTTTCTAATGACTGCCGCTTCCATCGACAATGAACTGTATTTTCCGTGGAAGAATATTGTGTTGGCATTCTGACGGCGGCATTATGCACATTATACCTGCACGTACATCTCAGAGTCAATGCAAAGACACAACATCCACTTTTTTCCCCCGCATTTCCTTACAGGACATCGCTGTCAACATCAGCATCTTTCAGCTGATTGTTGATTTCTTGGCAAGATTACTCTCAGCAGTTTGCCATTGCTTTCTGATCGGCCGGCTCACGTATCCCGTAAGTTACCAACGTGGCGAGATCCGCTTCCAATTCTCATGCGCTGCGTTGCCTTACGTCAATAAACGGGATTATGGGGAAAGTCGTTTAACCGCTAGGCCAGGGAAACCGGCACAGCATCCACTGCATGGTGAAATTAAGAAGATAAAGGGCAGTAGGTTAAAAAAGGGAAGGTCATGGATTGGTCAAGCTGAAGACATTCTTCAACAGGCCTTAGAACCTACGAGGAGTGGGACAAGTGCCAACACATTTCTGTACACCCTTTTCAGTGTGTATCCAACTAGACAGAAAATGCAGACAAGAAAGCCGACTGCTGTGGTGGTGGAAGTACGGGTGTTGATCTTCGAGAATTAGTTAGAGGGTGATGGTGTCATTTACACAGATGTGTCGGTCGTTCGACGCGTGAGAAGTTCATGGGCCATTACGGCTCAGGCTAGAGGGAGAATTGTGTAGGAAGATTCTAGTTCTTTTGCTTTGACCACAGGTAGCCTGACTATTGAAGTCATGACAGTAAGTAAAGCAATAACATGGCTCGAGACACAGACATTTACTAGGGCTTGTTTCCTTAGTGACTCAATGAGTATGTTCAAGAGGATGGAGATGGGGTGGATCCGAAGAGAGTGGTTGCTGTCTCTGGCGCGATCTCAGCTGGCAAAGATTAGTTTCATTTTTTGGGCCAGGGCATGCGGGTGTACAAAGAAATGAGCGGCCTGACAAGCTCGCAGGTAAGGCTAACGTGGAAGGCTAGGAAGGCGGACGCGCCACGGACCAGGCTGACATTTGGAATGCTTTACGAGAAGTAAGTCGTTCGCAAGAACCAAGTGGTGACAGTGAATCTATAACCATGGTCAGGATGCGAGAACAGCAAATTAAAAGAGTTGTGTCCAAAGAGGAACACTACGCAGGAAGCCAAAGAAGATTAATAAACCAACACAGAACTGTTGTAGTTAGCAGCTACAGGCAACGGGATTTACTGAGAAGGGGATTCGACCACTTTTGGACTGAATGGTTCGATGTGCAATGAGGATGATCTGTCGACTAACCGACTAACTTGTGCGGGCTGTTGGTCTGTCTATTCCAGTGAGGAGCATTTTGTGTGATATTCACTGGAACAGGAATGGATCATAATGGGAAGACCCGTTGCCATGAAGTTGGAACCGCGCTAACTACCTAACAAACTTTAAACAGTTATATTCATATCAAAATATGGATAACAATTGTAAAGATAGTTTACATGTATTGGGGACCCGCATTGTTGTTGAATAGTAACCTCTTCTGCATACACACCACAGCTCATTCGCACTTTTTAAAAGTATTTGCTTCTTAATCTTTAGTAACTTATCCATACGTGCGATGAAGAAAAGTGGTGATAAAACACACCCCCTTCTGCTGTCTTATTTTACCTGGAACTTGTTTCTTCTCATGCTTGCGCTTCTTCTTACAGCGCAGTTACAGATTTGGTACACAGCCCTGTTGTTATCCAATAGCTGCCTAGTTACTCCGCATTCTTCCAGCACTTTTTGCACATTATCCCCATTTACTCGGTTATAAGCCGTTTCTTGACCTATATACAACTTTGCTTAATTCGTTGTTATATTCTTTTTTTTTTTTTCACTATACGTATTAGTATCTCAATATACGCATTGTATACTACCAAATGCACACACGCATATTTTCTAACTGTGGAATATATTTATAAGTATGTTATGTTAAATGCCCATTCAAGTATATACTTCACCTGACAGAAAACAATAGTCATCACTTCCAGGTCGTTTCATGCAGCCGGAAGTCGTTGACTCGGGCAGAAAATTGCCATTTCTTGTACGAAGTAAAAAACTATCTGGAATTATTAGAAATTATCTATCATGTGCATTTTAGTACTGTAAGAAAAACAAATGTGTCCAACCTGCTTTAGTACATAAAACAGATCTCTCACACTAACTGAACAGTTTCGAATTGCAATGGATCAACTACATTAAAAAATTATCAAATCGAATTATCATCATTTCATGAGTGACAAGTCTGTATGTGTTCAGACCTGTTCCACAGAATGTAATCACTTTAAGTCGCGTGTTGGTTAACCCGTCATCAGTGTCCCTTACAAAGCCTTAGAGTCTCGCAACTCTGAGATTGAACCGACTGTTTCTCAGTTTGACCAAAGACGTTATCGCATTCGTGTCGTTGGAATCAGCAGTTTCCGAGACATATTTAACTTTATGCAAGATATCTACTATAATAGGTACACCGAAGGTACACCGAAGGACTCTCCACAACTATAGGTACATCGAAGGACTCTCCACAATTATCGCAGAACCAGTAAAATCTTCTGTCAGTTCATTCTCTTGTGACCCCATTGTAAACTGGCGAAAAGATATATGCAATAACCTTAACATTGAATTTTACTGACAAGAAATGTATCTTCTCAAGTGATTCATTAGATAATTCCCAGTGCACGCATGTACCAGTACATTTTCCTACGTTTCGAACCAACTCTGTGTCATATCCAAAGCCAATAGATTCATGGTAAAGCTACTGATCATTGTTGAGAAACTGGCCTCCTGAACTATTCTGCCGCTGCAACGTGCTGAAAAAGTTCAAGATCGTCGCTGGTGGCGAACAACTGATCTAGCCTTAAGTATCTCGGCATTCCAATCATTTAAGTATTTAGCCTCCAGGTCATTAACGTCAGCTGCCACTGTGGAAGGGAACTACTGGCTGCATCTTTCACCAAGAGTGGCTACCAATGTGGATTGTTGAATTGTTAACAACAAGTCTCCTGATGAGATATCTTCTTCGTCTTCTTCTGCGTTGGTACGGAATGTTGTTTTGGACGTAATTGCATTGTGCCTGTTTATAGAAGATCTGCGATATTTGCACCTTTTGGCCGACACATCCGATTTCTTCAAGCATTTGTCAACTGTGTTAACCATCCAACACATCTCCCACAATGTGTCCCTCAAACTGGTTCCAGTTTGAGACATCTTAAAATAAGTATCATAACATTTTCTGGGAAAGAAAGGCACCGGCTCTTTACGTAATCACCTATCCATTGCCAATATGTTTAGAATTACGGAATAGCACCATAACATTCAATACACCTTATAGCTTTAAAAGACGCCATTCACACACACACACACACACACACACACACACACACACACATTACACACACATTACACACACACACACTCACACACACACACACACATGTATGTTTGTATTTGAAAGGGTGTTTCACGATTATGGCTTTCAGTCGGTATCTGCTTTCTGCAGCATAATATTGCATGGAAAATAATCACTTCCTTGATAACCTAAGCTGTCCCATCTCTGGTAGGGGCATGGGGCAATATTACATTATCTCCGGTAACCACCTCGATTGACTTCTTTTCCGCGTCGCCATTATCATGACTCGATGCACTGAGATTAACAGCCGAGACACTCTGATCTAGCAAGCTGCTTCAATGTCCTTTAAAGCGGCCGAATCGTATACAAGCCTGGGGGTGAGTATATATTGAACTATTATTGAGTATATATGGTGGAAAATCATGCAATGGCGTTAGAATTATATTCATATTCGGGAAACCCACCGTTTTTCAATATATTAACCATACAGTATTACTAACCACTAATCACAAAATTGTACAGAAAAACGTATAAACTCAAACGAAAAGACTAGTGAAAATCACAACGTATATCTTAACATAGCAACAACAAAGATAATGCATACAGATAAAACTTATATGGAGGAAGAAACATATGTTAATAAGGAAAATTTCAAAACACTCTTAAATAATTACCAAAAATAGTGACATATTTTTTCCCATATGTTGCATATCCCTTACAGGACGCTGCAGTCACCACCAGCCTTTTCCAGCTGTTATTGATGTTCTTAGCAAGTTTACGTTAAGTAGTTTGCCATTGCTTCCTGGGCGACCGACTCATATACCCCGTAAGTAACCAAAGAGACGCGATCCGCTGCCGAATCTCGCGCAGTTGTGTTCCTCACGTGGATATAGGGATTACGGAGAAAGTCGTTAACTCCTTCGCCAGGGAGACCGGCAGTGACATAATACAGGAAATCAAAAGACGAATATCTATTGCTCTTCATAAACTAAAACAAGTGAATAAATTGTGGAGTGGGACAGACATAACTACCACAATTAAATGTGTAACGTTCGTGGGTATAAAAAAAAAAAAAAAAACTGGGGTAAATGGACGGGTTAGAATGTGAGATTTACAACAAGGGGTCATTGTACTAGCTAAGAATAATCTAACAATAGTAGGGTGAACTGCGTCCAAGAAGAATATGCAGATATGAGGCCAAGAGGGTTAATCACAATCTTCAACAAACTGTGATAGTCCCAGACTAGATGAGGGTTTAGGCACGGACACAGCAATATAAATCGTCATGCTAATGGGGGAAGCCCGAAACAACTGGTGAGGATCTCACGTACTTGTCTAGATTTAGTCTTGGTCAGTTAGTCTTGGGCTTAGGCGTGGGACATCAACCAAGCTAGTAAGGATTCGGAGTTGAGTTGTGGCGGAGTTAGAGAGAACTCCTCCTTGTGCTTTCAGTGAGTGGAATTCTGGGGCTTTGTATTAGAGATGTAGCCAGGCTGTCAGCGGCGATAGTGTGTGGGCTACGTTCAGAATACTGCCAGTTAGTCAGTGTCGGGGCTGAGGAGGAAATCTCAGCCAAGATTGTATTGTGCTAAAGTGTTCTCTGAGTGCGCTGTAATTGTGCAGATGCAATATATGTGGATATTGCTCTAAGCGGAAGTGTTCCTGAGTAGTGTATCATCAATTTGTTCCAATTAAAAGATCATGTGCGCCGACTGGTCTTCGATGTTGATTTATCGTTGTTGATCAGTCGTCCAACACAATATTCACACAGACATCCTCTAGACACAACCATAGCAAACTTCTTTATGTCATCACTTTGTGACAGAACTTAACTAGAGGCTCGTCAAGTCTACAGAACCCAGTGTAGAAAGCTAACTGGAGGTTCTCCATTACAGAACCGGGTGCGTAATCACAGTTATAACTACATCATGACGAATTATCATCACATCACAACTGTGAATAACAGACAACCAAATACAGCAAACGACTCGTTCAAACGTGTCAAAGAATTAGAGGAAACAGCAAACTGTACAGCGGTAGGCCGGGACAGGTAGAATTCACACCAAAGAGTTCAGTGCAGGGAAAGAGAGACGAGATATCGGCGTGGATTTTTGCCCACAACACATCAAGTCTGACGTGTGTTGCGCTGAATTCACGACGGCATAAATATAGCCAAGCAGAATACAGGGACCTCCCCCGGTGTGTCTCCACCTTGTCGTGGTGGGGGAGCATGCGTGTCCCATTGACTCCATGTGCTATGTTGATGGATGAATACATATCCGACAGCTTATGGGATAGGAGCCAGACTAAGCGAGACACAACCTGCTGCTCTGCAGGTAGACTGGGGATAGCAGTCAAAAGTTTAAATCAGCGCACGAAGGCAGAAGTTCTTGGTCCGGATGTATACTCTAAGGTTCTCTGTCGAGGGTTGTGGCTGAACGCCTCCAAGCCATAAACCCTCGTAAATGAGAGCCGGGCCGATACCAACCTACCGAAAAAGGAGGTGAGATTGTGAGCACACTACATGCCCAGTTCAGATCCTTGTCCGAACGCTCTCAGCTGGCGGATTTGAGGGATCCCCGGATGAGAGGGCCTGGCCGTTTCTCGCTCACTTCTTCACGGAGGTAAGGTGTTGAGCCGGCAGCACATGTAGCCTACCTCGTGAACGAGTACAAATAAGTAAAAGAACTGCCTCAGTCGAATGAAATGGTTACGAAAACTGTCTGTATCTAACTCATAGAGAGTCTAGACAAAGGTGGAAAAACGTTTCAATAACACGAAATGGAATGCACGGCTAGCGAATTCATTGCGTGGTCCGAAGTCCAAAGCGAAAGCTTACCTAGTGGATGTCGCCCGCATACTGACCGTTCCTGGTTTGTGCTTGAACCACCAGTGGCAATCGAAATGCCAAACACATGGAAGTGAGGAATTAAAGCAGCCATGAGTAGGACATGGTAGATCCTCGGGTGAGCCCAGTCTCAGAGCAATATGTGCCGGCTTTGCAATTATGGAAGCCTCCTTGGATAGCGGGGGAATGCTCATGGTCTGCCCCTGCCTTCCCTTGAGGGTTGACCGTGATGTCGTTAACCGTTCTACTTTGACCAGCTGAGATGTGGGTAACAGCACTAACAGTCTAACGTCTCTCGAAACCCTGGGAAGGCATACCCGTAAAAATGCCTGCTGAAGTCGGAAGTGCTGGTCTACGGGTGCAAATAAATCAGGCACACCGCAAAAAACGTCCGAGTGAAATGTCTTTCGTGCTAGGAACAGTTCTGACTAACTAGATTTCCGAATAGCTCGTGTCTGGAAAAGCTCTGACTAGCTAGTTTCCGAATGTTCGTTGTGCCCGGAACAGCTCTGACGGGCACATAGACAAGAACATGTCCGAATCGAAAACTTGCTGAGTGGATACAGTCTGCAGACCGGGCTGGTCATTGTGGGAAAGGCTCGTGGTGAACGATATGCCCAATATATCGAAGAGAGGAATTAAAGCAGCCATGAGCAGGACGTGACGATTTCCTCGGTGAGCCCAGCACCAGGGAGCTATGTGTCGGCTCTGCAACTATGGAAGCCACCCTGGATGGCGAAAAATGCCATGGACTGTCCCTGCCTTCACTTGAGGGATGATCGTAAAGCATTCGACCGTTCAAACTTGACAAGCTGTGATGTGGACGGCACCACAAAAGTGAGTGTCTCCCAGGAATGCAACCTGGTCAAACATGCAGGTTAAAGTCGAATGTGTTGGCCTACGGGTTTCGGCCCAAGGGCGCATAACTTAGACACACCGCAATCACATGTGGGAAAAAAAACACTCCGGATGAACGCAAAGAAGAAGAATAATATCACAGGGACGAAGAGAAATTTCAGTACTCTCAGTAATACTACTTTCTAGGCCACATGAAGGCAGGGTTCAGTGCTAATAGCCGGACAGTGTAGGTAGCCCAGCGTGTGTTAAAGACTTGTCTTGGTGAGTGGAAGAAACCAAAGTGAGAGAGAACAGAACTATTTTTTAAGAACAAGGAGTGACTGAAAACAGAGCAGTAAGGGTGTTTCAGGTCAAGTTTACATCAGAAGTGTGCTGAGGCGACCTTCGGAGTTAAGAGTTTACACAGCGGAAGGTGACACTGTGGCGCGTGTGCCTCAGACAACGGAGTGGCCGGATGTAAACAAACGAACAGCTGTTCAGCACTTTCATAGCAAAGTGAATTCAGGAGTCGATGTTTCTTCGTGTATAATCTGTCTACGTGCATTCGTTTTCTTTATAGTTAAATCTACGGGCGAAACCATCCAACAACAAGCAGAACAGGAGCCATGACATATATCATACAATCAGGGGCCGCCTCCGAAAAGGAATGTTGCAAAATTTACTTACTTTGCAGAGACAAAACGTTCATCATCATCTTCAACTTTTCCGGCACTCGGAAAGCCTTCCCACCACGTCAAGAAGAGAGTAGCCACGCACCAAAAACACCCATTTGTCTGTGGGATCAAGCGTCGTGGTAACGTCAAAAAACATGACACAGGACGGACGTGGGTGTTTTTGCACTAGAAGTTAGTCAATCATCGGAGGCAGCCAAAATCCTATCAGTCCTGGGTTTTGGCATGAATTCCACTAAAAACAGCTAAGTACTTTGAGTTGTGGCCTTCACACTGTTGTCTTTGACTATTTTGTTGGTATTGCCCTTCATTTTCCTGAGTGTCGTTATTGTACGATTGTCTGTGCATTTGTATGTTGTCTCATGCGTGTGGTTGATAGACATTTTTTGCTATTCCTCTCTGAATCAGGGCAGGCATTGCACAAATTGTTCTATTTGTGCACATTATATGTGTTTTAGGAAGTAGCCGACATGTTGTCTGGGTTTTGCTTTGGCATTGTCTGTCTTGGAACAATATCCTTTGCCGTGTTGTCTCTCGTCAGATCTTTGTATACTATTGATTTTGGATTGCTGATTTTTTTCCCTTATATTTAATATGATATTTTGTTTCTTAGGATATATATGTGCTATTATTCTGATTTCTTGCGTAAAATCTGCTATATAGATGGTGTTCGTAGTGTTATGCGCACTGTTTTGCGATTACACAGGCATGTGAATATATATGTTTTTTTTAATTTTATCTGTAATCACCCGTCTGCGTGTCTCCAGCCTTTTCGTCTAGCGTCAAATAGGCATCATTAATGGTTTATCCACTTGTGTATATGTGTATGTCTAAGACTATTTCCAGGAACTTTCTACAACTAATTTGTTACATAACCGAGTGGGTATAGATAATATTCCCCAGATTCCTCACTACCGGGAAACGGAGGTAGAGAGGAAGTACAGAACCGTATTATGGGCAGTGTCCCAGTAGCATTGTGGGACCACGAGTGATTGAGTGCAGAGTGGAATTATCAATATTACAAATTTCTATACAGGCGGAGTGTTTCAGTACTCTGGGTAGTCGCAGAAGACAAGCAGTAGTGTCGCGATATTTACAGATGACTGACGGACAGCAACGTGTCCACAATTACAAAGTTGCCTACTTTAACTGAAGCAGCGGAACGGTTAGGCTTGACTGGCAGAGACTTGTAGGAATTTGCGGAAGAAAAATTGAAACAACATCAACACTCTGAGAGAGAACAAAGACAGATTGAACGGGAAGACAAACGCTTACAGGAAGAAAATTTAGCTGACACCAAGCGCCTAGAGGAAGAAAAAGAGACATAAGTCACTTTAATGGTACGTGAACTTGAAAAGTTAAAACAAACGAATGCGGTGGCAATTGAAAATCAGAAGTGTAAGCTTGAGATGGAGAAGGAGATCGCACTCAAGAAATTAGAGCTAGCTTTGAATGGACAGAGTGATGAAGGCAGAAGTCATTCGCACTCTATACAGTGACTAAAACTGCCATACTTCACAGATAGAGATAATATCCAGGCATATCTATACAGATTCGAGGCAGCGACGGAGGCGTTAGGCATAAATCGGTAGCGGTTTTAACCGCGTCGGTAACTTAGGGGTATGTGAGCCGGCCGCTAAGAAAGCAATGGCAAACTACTGAGGTAATCATACCAAGAAATCAACAATAAGCTGAAAGATGCTGATGTTGACAGCGATGTCCTATAAAGGATTTGCAATTTTTTGTTAAATTTACTATCTGATCTTCAACACATTCTCATGTCTTAGTCAGATATGACTGGGCTACTGTATGATAGTATACGGTATTACCTGCTTTCTTTTAGTGTCGAATGTTAGGCTGCGCTTACCAAACCCGATACCCCACATTGTGTCAACGGCTTCGGGTGGATGAGCGCAAATGGTAGGGCATAAGCCTTATCCTGGTGCGAGGAAATGCAACCTAAAGACAAAATGTCATGGCAGGGAAGACCAGGCCCTAAACCTTGGTTGGGAGCTGGTCTAGGATCCAAGCTCCGACAGGTGGTTAGTTAGACCATTGCTGTGCTGATCCGGCAGCTTCTGCAGCTTGTCTTGTTCTAATTGTATTGCTGTTACCATTCCTCTGGAGTGAACTAGGCAGGCAGTGAGAGAGAGAGGGAGGGAGAGAGAGATCATGCTGCATAGGCAACACATGGTCTTTATATTTTAGCCCTGGCTTTGTGCTATGGAGAGGTATAAATCCATCTGTGTTCTAAACCACCGTGGACGAACATTTACAGCGCGAATTGGCCTTATCAGTCACATTCGATACCGCCATGGATTGCAGATTAGTATGAATTCTTGAAGCACGGTGTAACACACTATCGTCTGTTAAGACGGCAAGGTGCCAATGGATGAATTTTAAAAATTGCTTTACACTAAACGTTGAATTAAACATTTCACGATGAATTAATAAGCAAGAATTTTAACGATAAACAAATTGAATGAGCATGTACCTGGTACCCTGACTTGAGCCTCAACCTCGGGTGAGGAGCCATAGATCTGAGAACCATCGATGAAAGATGTCACGGTGTTGATCTGTTTTCTAGGTACTGCCAACAAACAAAATATAACGTATAATAATATAGCAGACATCTGATGATGTTAATTATGATTACTAACAGTTTACACAGTTATGATTACAGAGTTTTGACCTCAGCAAATCTACCAGTAACCCATGTCGTCGGTCTTAAGGTTGCCATGGCGGAAGCATCAACCCGCATAGTCCTCCCTAAATCCAGATCTTCAAGTATACGAAATACCATAGTTCTCTCTCTCTCTCTCTCTCTCTCTCTCTCTCTCTCTCTCTCTCTCTCTCTCTCTCTCTCTCTCTCTCTCTCTCTCTCTCTCTCTCTCTCTCTCTCATATGCTCAGTCATGACTTTTTTTGTGTGCTTCCTCTTCGTCGGTTACCTGAAGTGTTCCGCCAGCAAAAGGTTGTTGGTTGTTGAAAGGTTTTAATCTATTAAAATAAATACGCTCAAAGCACACATGCTTTCGGCGTCTAACTACTGATACACGTGATTAATTTGGGCGGTGTGTTTATCCTCTCAGTCGTAGTCCATGTATTCTGCCGTGTGTTCCTCATAGTGGCAAGCGCGGCATTCGTTTATAATATTGGACACCTTAAATGTTGAGCTATAGTTGGAAATAACTTTCTCCCTAATCGCGTATACTCTCGTGAGCAACGTGGCGATGCGCGAGAATCGGTAGCGGTTCTCTCCGCGTCGGTAACTTAGGGGTATGTGAGCCGGTCGCTCAGAAAGCAATGGAAAACTACTGAGCGTAATCTTGCCATGAAATCAACAATCAGCTGAAAGATGCCGGTATCGACAGCGATGTCCTGTAAAGGATATGCGGAGAAAAAAGTTGGACATAAGATGCTCAAAGCCATTGTATATATTCTGGTTAAATGGTGCTTCATGTGTCTCATCTTTTCTTTTTTTTTTTTAAATCCTGTTGAAGTGTATTTTCTGTTTTATTTTGTTTAAGTGTCACTTCGTCTGTTTGTATCCTCTTTAAGTGCTTCTTCAGTTGTTCGTATCATGCGAAAGCGACTATTTTTTGTGTGTCTGTATCATGCTAAGATGTATCTTGAATATTGGCATATTTGTCACTTGTGTTGTTCGTAAACTGTCGAAGTGTCTCTTCTGTTGTTTGTATCATGCTTAAGCGTCTCCTCTGTTGTTCGTATACTGTTTGTCTCTTGCGTTGTTCGTATAATGTTTCACTTGTTCCTTCTGTTGTTCGTATGCTGTTTAAGTAATGTATTCTTACCGTATTCGTGTCTCTTCTGTTTTTCGTATATTTTAAGTGCATCGTCTGCTGCCGAACAAATAGTTTAATCTAACTCAACAACTTTCGTGCTTCCTTTAACTTCTCATTTCCTGAGAAATAACTAAGACTAGCATTTTATAACGTTAGCAGATCGTCTTAGGTTCTTAAACATCAATATATTGACTGCCCCAGTTATTGTCATCACCAAGGTGACTTCAGAGTCGTCACCAAAATTCCAGAGTTTCATCGAACGCCCACCTTCTACTCCTTTGGTCGGTCATTTGTGGCCAGACGTTTGCCATTCTGCGTTAAACAAGTATTTAAAGCCACCACACATTCACGACGAGCTGCTAGACTCCCCACGAGCTCCTGGGTCTCCTCAATTACGTGTTGAACAATTACGTGTCGAAATTTAGTCACAACAACACCACATCTGTGAGAAGTTTCCCCCTGAAATAACTACAAGAAGCTCTCAAGCAGACGCTAGGCGCATACCCACAACATGCCGCCCCGAGACCCCCTATGCCAGACCCTGAGGAGAGTATTTACTCGAACTTGCCCGGCACACGGACCTCGGCTCCAGAATTTCGAGGCAGCGTACATGTGGATTTACCACTCTTAAGACACTCCGCCCCAGAAAGTAGCTCCATACATGGGAACTTGAGCGGCACTGTACCGGCCGAAGAAAACGCATACGACGCTATAGCCACTCCCTCAACTTCTCCAAGCTCTAGACGCAAAAAAAAGTGTTTATGAACAATTTGTCTACAATGAACCTTTACACCCAGGTCAACAATCAATTCTAGGTCACTCAACTCTAGAAGATAAAGATCCGGTCTTGTCCTATGGTGTTTTCTTTGACGGTCAGAAAGTGTTTGGGCTGGACGATGATAACTTTCATGCCTTTGTCAAATACAAGGATCTGGCAATGATTATGTTTTACGATCCACTCGACCCCCAAACTGACGCACCCAAAACCAATTGTTAAAAGGCGGCAAGGCATCACGACAGCAATCAGTTTGTGGCAGTGGACTGCCAGCTATGTTCCGATTTTTATAAGAGCCTGGATTTAAAACTCCTGGGAATGTTCAGAATCTGCTCCGTTGGGAAAGCCCTGGGCGCCCTACGAGAGACGAGCACATTCGATGGCAAGTCCATGATACAACATCTGGACATTCTGAATGAAACTTTGGTTACAACTTTCAAGCGAACCTCCAATGCACCCAAACTGCCAGTTACAAAATCTAAATGCACTTTAGTTTTAACATTTGTCTTTAAAAACACACGGCTAATGTATAAATTCCACCTCGTCTATTGACATACAGCAGAAGTCATGTGTGTTGTCCTGGTTGTGTCAGTGTGTGATCTGGTCACTGCTGTACTGTCAGCATGTTGTACTGCAGAGCTCAACGTATGAAGTTAACCAGATTACTGATGTCGTCACTGCTTTGTTTGGTGCTCAACTATCTACCGGCGAGAATGATGTTTCCATTGTGTAGTGACTTTAACTATGTACTATTTTGATAGATATTTTATGACATTGGTTTTGATACCCGTATACATGTATTTACTGTTTTTGCCAGGAATGAGGCGCTGGAACCTCTTGCCCCGGGTAGATTGAGCCCGTTAGCTATTACAGCGGCCAATCTAGGAGATGGAAAACTCCGATTATACACCCCCAAGTTTAAGGTGGACCAACGTGCCGAGGACTGAATGGTCACGGGTGAGCTGGTCGTGAACGTGGAACGTCTGGTATGCGTGCGGAGCGGCGCCAGGCGTTTCGACTCCTAAGGGACACTCCCCTGCCCCTTCCCTGGTAAGCAGGCAATGCTGGGGTGACCGGTTATTTCCTGCAATATCCAAACTTTGCTTATGGATTTAATTAAACACGGGAATCGTCGCCGGAGCTACGGAGCACGTGTTCTGCGCTTGACACATCTTTCAGAGGCTAGCGAAGAGAGAGTGAGGAGGAGAAGGCGTGGAAATGGTGTGAGATGAAGGCATAGAAATCGGAGGGCAGGCGCCAGGAGAACAAGACGAAAAGTGGAGAGACTAGGTTTCAACCATGTAAGAGTGGAATACTGGAACTATCGGAGTGCCAGGCAGAGAGGTCCTGTATTGGAGAGGCTAATATATGATTGTGATGTCCTCATGCTCCAGGAGTTAAATACAGACAAATACCATTGCCCTGGTTACGCCAGTTATATAAACCCCACTGGGCAGATGAGACATGGGCAAGGTCTGCTTGTGAAGAAAGGAGTGAAGCATGTGGAACTTGACTTGAGCCAGTGGAATCACGGTGCAAGAGATGTCCAGGATATACAAATGGAGATTGGTGGCTTAAATTGGAACATCATAAATGTATATGAAACAGTGGACTTTTTTCAGTAAGGAACAATGAAATTGGCTTAAGAAATTGGTTGAAGGAATTACCAGGTGATAGGCTACTCATATGTGGAGACTTCGATGCGAGGAACAGAGATTGGAACAGTAGTGGAGAAAACCGCCGGGGAATTGCCCTTGCGGATGCCATGGTGGACTCCGATGTGGTCTGCATAAATGAATGTAGGCCGACTAGAATGGCAATGAGACATGACGATGCAGACACTGCTATTGACTTGGCACTTGTCTCCCAGTCATCAGTCCTCGATGTAAAGTGGAATGTTTTGAATGACCATGGGAGTGATCATATGCCATGCTCAGTCCTGATTGTTAAGGAAAGTTAAGGCTGGGAGAGCGCGCAAGACCTTCCGGTATGAGTGGGCCGACAGCCTTCTAGGACGCCTCAGACAAGGGGCTTGCAACAGGACTGTTAAAATTCCCTTTTTGCATCCCCCATGGTGGACCCCAGAAGTAGACAATGCTTGGAAAGCAAAGAGAGCTGCAGTGAAGCAGCTAAGGAAAGTGCGGCAGACACCCCGAAGCTCACGAGAGGAAGTGGACACAGCGGAAAATGTCAAGAAAGTCAAGGTGGAGGCTCGTAAGAGCTGTACTGCAGAGGCCAAGAGCGTAAAATGGGAATGTTTTATGAAGGACCTTGGAGGTGATAAAATACTGCGAAAATTCTGGAAACTGCACAGACAAATGCAAAAAAAAGATCGGCCTATGACAGTGGGAACAATTTATAGAGAGGATGGTGTGCGCGTGACAACAGACAAAGAGAAAGGGGAGGTGTTTCTCCGGAGATTTTTAGAGCAGACCAATCATAATGATGCGGATACCAGGGATGCAGTTAGAGAGGAGTTATCTGGCACCATGGAGAATATGCATTATGAAGATGTTAAACAAATTTTGATAAAGGCAGAAGACACGGCACCAGGGCCCTATGGTGTAAGGTATAGCCACATTAAGGTTTTGAGCGATATAGACCTGAATCAGATGGCCGACTGCTCTAACTAGAGCATTAGGACAGCATCAGTACCGCAGGATTTAGTACACAGCTATCTCATCCCTCTTCCAAAAGCAATCAAGGATCATTCAAAGCTTAGCTGCTTTAAGATCATCACCCTGTAAAATACATTTGGGAAGGTTTTAGAGAAGATAGTTGCTGTCAAGCTGCAAGAGGTTTTGGAAATGGGGAAGCTTCTTCCAAGAGGCCTGAGGAGCTACAGGCCAGGAAAAGATACCTGGTCACTTTTGCCTTTGACGTTTATGAGGGGTTCCAGAGTAGACAGGAAACGATGGCGGCAGCGCTTGATCTCGAGGATGCGTACAATAGAGTTCGCTATGATATTTTGATGACAGCTCTGATGGAGAAGGGGGTCAATCCCTGGTTGGTGAATTTAATAGCTGCTGTCCTGCATTCTCGTCGGGTTGCTCTCCGTCTGGGTGCATGGACCTCAGAGCCACATATTTTAACCCCAGGACTGCCACAGGGATCTGCAATCTCACCGGTGCTCTTTAACGTGTATACGAGCAAGATTGCAAACCTAGAAGCACCAGGGATTGGAAGGATACTAACATTTGCAGATGATATTCTTGCATATAGGCAGGGGAGAGATAGGGAGCAAACAGCCCAGGAGCTACAGGCGACAGTAGACAAAGTGATTGTTTGGTGCACTGAAATGAGTGCTTTCATCCACCCGGAAAAGGCGGCTGTTTTGTTGTGCTCTCTGGACAACAGGATTGTGAGAGCTGATGTCCCAAGCCTCACTATAGATGGTAGAAGTGTCAACAGTGAGAACAAACTGAAGTATCTGGGAATCACATTTGACAGGAGTCTGTCCTTCAAGGACCATGTGGAGACGGTTGTGACAAGATCTCAAAAGGGATTCAATGCACTTAAAACTATGGCTGCAATGGACACAGAGCAGAGAATGCTCTTCACACTATACCAGCACTTGATCCTCTCAGTCATTGATTATGGACTAGGACTGCTCACTGTCTCAAAGAGTCAGCTGGTGAAATTAGAGCGCATACAGAACGAAGCTATGCGGGTCATTCTGGGATGCACCAGAGACACCCCAGTAGTGTGTATGCGTTACATCCTTGGTCTGCCGACTGTTGCTGGTAGGCTCAAGGTGATGCAGGCGAAGGCATACCTCAGAGTAGCTGCAGACACAGATCACCCGTTGCATGAGGCGCTGGACGCAGTTAAGGGTCAGCGACTGATAAGAGGGAAATCATGGATGGCTCAGGCGGAGGATACGATCAGACAGGTGTGCATCTTGGAGAACATTAGGCGAGGAGAGGAGTGGGTCAGAGTGCCAGCGGAGCAGTCAGACTTGTGCAGAGTTATAATCACATTGAACGGGGAGTGCAGAGAGTGGCCAGCAGGGGCCACGGAAGTGGGAATCCAGCAACTAATTCAGGATAATGCTCGCCCGGGTGATGTGATTATCTACACAGATGGTTCGGTGTTGAGAGGTAGGAGACGTGCCTGGGGATTATTAGCAAAAGCTAATGGTCGACGTTTGGTGCAGGAGAGCATGGCGTATGATACCACAAGATCTAGCTTATGAATGGAGGTGGATGCGGTCAGTGCAGCTTTCCGCTGGATGGAGAACACGATACATACACACACCGTGATTGTAACTGACTCAGAAAGCATGCTGAGGAGGGTGAGGACAGGCAGGCTTCGTGCAGAGTGGCTTGCTTCGCTTCGGAGGTCACGTGTGGCAAGCATCACCTGGGTCTTTTCTCCGTCGCATGCCGGTGTGCGGGGGAATGAACAGGCGGACAGATTGGCTGGCTCGGCAAAACCTGGTGGAGTATTGATGCTTGACAAGACAGAGGTAGTTGCGGCCTTGTGGGAGCATGTGTACACTTCGGAGGAGCAAATGGATCACCATGGTCTGGCAAGAATGAGGCAGCGAGGAGTGACGAGGGGATCTGGCCGACGCTCGACGCACAGAGGAAAGGCGAGACGAACATATAATCAGATTGCTACTGGAACTATTGGTGTTGGAACTATTTGCTGGCTGCTGAGGTTGGGGACGGAGCGCTTATGGGAATGCCCCGAATGCCGTGATGTCGGTTCCTAAATCAATCAATCAATCAATTTTTCATCATCAGCATTAACCTCACCTTCGTAGTTTTAGTAATTCCAGCGAATCTTCACCTCAATCTAACACCAATGTTCGTGCATGCCTACACGATACGGTTGTTTCTAGGACGCCCCAGTTTTCTTTTACGGCGGATTTTAAGCCCCATTATTTTAAAAAGCGGTTAATTTCAACGACATTAATTAAATATTGACATATCAACAGAAACATAAGACACTAACAATTCAATCAATCAATCAATCATGTGCCATGCCGGAAAGCGTGGGCGGTCATGACTCGCCATTTCACTCGATCACCAGTGTCGTGGATCAGCTCAGTGTTCCTGTCTCGTCCATGCCATGTGGCCAAGCCATACAGGTATTTTCCTCTCGGTCTTCCTCTTGGTCTGTTCCCCTCGATCTTGCCAGTTGTCACTAAGTTCTCCAACCCATTTCTTCTCATAACATGTCCAAAAAATTTTGACTGTCTACGTCTAATTTCTCTAATCAGTCTACGATGTTCATTTGTCTCCTGTAGTACTTGGTCATTGGTTTTTCTGTCTGTCCATGGTATTCTTTGCATTTTCCTCAGAAACCACATTTCTGCAGCCATCAGATGCTTTTCAGCTTGACTGCTCATTGTCCAAGTTTCACATCCATACAAAAGAACAGGCTCTATGTATCCCCTCAACACTCTTTTTCTCGTTTCAATTGACAAGTTTTTATTGGTCAGAATGTTTTTCATCTTGCTAAAGGCTACTTTCGCCATGGCGATTCTTGTTCTAATCTCTTCAAGGCATCTCCCATCAGATGTTATAACTGTTCCAAGATAATTGTACCGATTCACTTGTTGAAGAATATTTCCATTTACTTGTATATTACATTGTGGCACTTCTTCCTTCCTACTGACGACCATAACCTGAGTCTTTTTACAATTAACTCCTAACCCCAGTTGCTCACTGTGTACAACAACCGCATCTACTAATTGTTGCAGGTCCTGCGCATTGTCTGCAATTAATACTGTATCATCTGCATATCTAATGTTATTGATGTTTCGTCCTCCAATGCTGATTCCATTTATATCCTCTACATTTCTGAAAATATTTTCACTGTACAGGGAAAACAGATCTGGAGACATCACACATCCCTGCCTAACACCTCTCTTAATTGGCTGATACTGTCCCACTTCATTATCAATCCTTATTGCAGCTTGGTGTTTCCAATATATGTTTTTTATAAGTCTAATGTCTTTCCCATCAATTTGTAGATCTGCAAGCATATCCACCATGCTGACATGTCTAACGCTATCAAAAGCCTTTGTATAGTCAATAAAGCAAAGATGTATATCCATGTTTACTTCTATAGCACGTTCAATAACTGTTCGCAGCATATACACAGCATTTATTGTACTCTTTCCTTCTACAAACCCGCATTGTTCTTCCCCTATTTCAGGTTGTATCATCTTCCTCATTCTTTGCATGATAATTCTTAGCAAAATCTTTGTGATGTGACTCATTATACTAATTGTTCTATGTTGATCACATTCCAAGGTTCCTGATTTCTTTGGGATTGCAATAAATATAGAGTTACATAATTCAGGAGGTGTATCTCCAGTGTCATATAATGTGTTCAGCAGTCTGGTGACTTGATCTATTCCAAATTCTTCTAAAGCTTTAATCATTTCTGTTGTGATGTTATCTGCACCGGGGGCCTTGCCAGCTTTCATATGCTTAAGAACATTTCGAACCTCCATCTCCAAAATTGGCGGTCCTTCATTATTAAATCTAATATCATACTGTTCGTCTCTGTTATCATCATAAAGGTGTTTCACATAATCTGTCCATACCTGTAGAATCTGGTCTTTTTCTATTATGATTTTGCCATCTTCAGTTTTTAGACACCCTGTTGATGTACTTGTTCTTTTATTAGTAAGTTCCTGAATTCTTTTGTGCACTAATTTGGTATTTTGACTGTTGTGTTGGCTTTCAATTTCTAAGCACTTTTCCTCAAGCCATGCTTCTTTTGCCTCCTTACATAATGTTCTGACTTGTCTGTGAATTTCTTCATATTTGACAGAATTATTTTTGTTGAGTCTTCTTGTTTCCATGAGGTGTAAAATTTCTTCAGTCATCCATTTCTTACGACCCACCTTCTTTAATTTTGGAATAGTTGTTTCTGCAGCCACATTGATTGAATTCTTCAACGTTTCCCATTGATCATCCACATACTGGAATAGGATCTCTAGATCAGACAAAATTTCGAATCTGTTCTGTACTTCTATGTTGAATTTGTTTTGTATTTCCTTGTCATTACTCAATGTACACAAATCATATTTAGTGTTTCCTGTTATATACTTGACTTTCTTCAACTTTATCCTCAATGTCCCTGTGAGTAATCTGTGGTCACTATAACAATCAGCACTGGGAACTGTTTTTGCTATTGATAATGCGTTTCTAAATCTTCTGCTAATGAGAATGTAGTCAATCTGGTTTCTAATCCTGCCATCAGGACTCCTCCATGTCCATAATCTTCTAGGGTGTTGTTTGAACCAGGTGTTTCCTACAATCATTTCCTGTTCTTTTGCCCACTCTACGAGTCTGTATCCTCTTTCATTTCTCTCTCCTAAACCATAGTTTCCTACTGTGTATCTATCTCCTTGATTTCCTACTTTTTCATTGAAGTCCCCTATTATGATGGTTATTTCTGAATATTTACATTTCTTTAAGGCAGACTCTATGTCATTATAAAATTCTTCTACACAATCTTCACTGGATTCTCCTGTTGGGGCATATACTTGAATAATATTTATGCTAAAAGGTCTGCCACTTAATTTAACTAGTAGAACTCTGTCCGACACGGCCCAATATCCTTGAATAGATTTTGATGTTTTCCTGTCCAGAATAATTGCCACTCCCCTATGACCAGCTTCACCTCCAGAATAAATAATGTTGAAATCTTCTTCTATCTTGATGCCTGCTCCTGTCCATCTCGCTTTAAGCGAATCATGATATACTAGGCACTAACAATTAGAACTGTCAAATGTTATACTTATTCAACAAGACACGAGAAATATGCAAGCAATCGGAGAACTGAATGTAAGCATGGTGTTGTTGTTATACATTATGTTTAATAGTACATCTCCGTGTCATACAGTGTGTTTATGACGCCCGTGTGTCTTGTTGCGAACGTAAAAAAATCCCTTGACAGCTGGAAATCGAAAAAGTGTAGTTTAACGGCACTGCCCGGGCAAAATTTCGAATTAAAAATCTACCCAAAGGAGTTCGTGCAGTGAGCTGAGATTCTCCGGACTCAGGCCTGAGTTAGGAGTAGAACGGAGCACTTATGAGTTACACCGGTGTGCCCTAATGGTGATCCGTCGTTTAAACTAAACTAAACTAAACATTATGTTTAATAGTAGACCTCCGTGTCATATATTAGTTTAATAATAGACCTCCGTTTAATAGTAAACCGTATCTCAGGTCAAGTTTAATAATACACCTGCCTGTCTCATATTATGCGTAACAGTAGCCCTCAATGACACAAATTATGCTCAGTGAAGATAGAATACATACATTATAATATATGTTAACATGTTTATATTTTCTTCGATATCTTCCAGAACCAGCTGATTTGTATGCTGTCATGTCCAGCTACTCCTTTCATCGTCTTTTCATTCTACAGCTCAGTAGCTGCCGAGCTCGTGTTATCATGCTGTGGCTGTGTTCGATTTAAACATGTTCAATTATATTCAAGTGATAATATATTCGGCACATGTTTATAGCGAACTCCGTTGGTAATTTCACCAACATGGTCGGACGTGGTCGGACGCCTGCTCGTGTCTTGTCAAATTGAGGGAAAGACTGACCACCTATATCTCCTTGCTCTCAGCCCTACAACATGAGATGGCGTTATCACAGACCCGTGTTGTTCTTATTTTGTAAATAATATAGTCGTTAACACCTACAGAGGCAAACACACGACACGCACAAGAGCACTTATACCACTAACACTGAACAGACTCTTACTTAGTTGAGCGTTGTTGGAATCATTGGCAGCAAGTGACCTGAAAAAACTCAGACACACTCCGGGAAACGCGGTGTCGTTGGCAGGCAGCTCAATGGGAAAACAGTTTCTTTGAAGAAAATGCATAAAAGTCGCTGTTGTAAACGGTTACTGGCCATCTTCATTGTCAATACAGTGGACATGTCGAAGCTACTATAACTTATTTCAGGCTGGATTGCAGCCCATGATTACATCGTTAACAGTGCAATTATACAGCAGCTATTACAACGCAATATTTTCAAAAGATTGCAACTATTTAGTCGTATTTTGCTATATTGTGTTATATGCGTAGTTTTTTCCTGTCCGTTAACTTATTGTCTACCGTATTAGAAACATACTGCGATAGACTTAAGAACTTTACCGTTTTCAACCAGACTCGTGTCATCAATTTGAACTACAATTTGTGAATTATGAAAAACTGTCCTTCACTTAGGGATTATTTTTAATCCTAATCCAGCTACATGAAGTTTGGGGCGGCTAGCGGAGAATGGTAGTGTTCACCTTCACCGTGCGGATGTCTTTTTGTAGATAGTTGCTATCACGACGTCCCGTTCTGTATCTGCCGCGGATCGCCTGTCGCGTGCATTGTACACCTCAGGTTGCCTTTAATTTCATGTGCCCACCGTGGCGTGGGTCGACCCCTGTCTAATCTTCAGGATGTTAATTTTAAGAAACTATGATATTAATATAGCCAAAGTTTTTATGTCATGATCAGCCAGGTTTTGTGTGTGTGTATATATGTTCAGATCTTTGAGAAGGACAGTATGTTTTTATTTTCTTCTTGATCCAATGTATTGTATGATTTGTTTTTAGCATTTAAGTTTATGTTTCATTTCTTTAAAGAGTATTAGACATTTGATTAGTTACATCGATTTGTCTTACACCACTTTGCACCTTAAATCAGTTTGATGTTTCACCAGCTACTTTGGCAGCTGCTCATTGTTCATGAAATAATTACTTAAGGAAATGCAATAACATAACAGGTATGCTACTGATCTAAAAATAAATACAGACACACCATGAAATATATCATTCTCTTTTCAACCCCCGTAACTCGCATGATGTCCCACAATGCCTTGTAATAAACTCAGTCGAAACCGCAGCCCATGAAGCAATTATAGTAGTTGTAACATCATCTGTTATGCAAAAAAAAATATATCTTGTGCAGTGGACAAACAATAACAAATTGGTTACCATATAGCAAGCACATTCGCTGTGTCAACTCATATCACATGAAATAGGAGTAGTCTGACCATATACTTATCAGGTCTTAGTCAGATATCATTGAACTACCGGATGCCAGTAGACGGTACTACTTGCTTTCTGACAGGGCCAACAGTTGGGCGGCGCTCACCAAACCCGGTATCCCACATAGTGCCAACCGCTTCGGGCGGAAGAGCGCAGTTGGAAGGGTACAAGCCTTACCCTCGTGCAAAGAAATGCAACCTAATGACTACATGACATGGCAGGGCAGACCAGGCCATAAGCCTTGGTCGGCAACTGGTCTAGGATGGGAGCTTCGACAGTTAGAATATTGCTTTGCTGTTCCGGCAGCTTCTACAGCTTGTCTTGTTCCAGACGTATTGTTGTTACGTTTCCTCTGGAATAAACTAGGCTGGCCGAGAGAGGGATCATGCTGCATGGGCAAAACATAGTCTACAAATTCAGCCCCGACTTTGTGTTATGGAGAGGTATAACTCCATTTTACAAACAATCGTCTTTCGAGACAGCAAGGTGCCAGTCAGACCATATACAACCCCAACAACACCAATACATACGTTAGATTTCTTCCTAAATTACATGGTATAACTATGAACCATACTGATATTGTTAACTTAAGACATATGCCCATCGATATGTGTAGTTTATTTCTGACATGTCGATGGTATCAATGTTTCCCATATTGTAAACGCATTGCACATGTCCATATACAGATGTAGTTTATTTTCGATACTTCGATGGCGTCAATTCACCCCCCCCCCCCCCCTTTCCGCCCATACACACACATGTTTACTGTAAGCTTGGAGTGAACCTTTAAAGTTACCGAAAAGACGTGATACTTACGGATCTGTTATAAACGGGGGATGTCCGCCGTTAGGCCCACAGCAGCTGACACGCCGACTAGCCTCTGAGGATGTAGGAAGTTTGTGAGAATCCTCTACCTCGCTAAGTCTCGCTTCTATTTGACCGTCTAGACCAGGACTACTCAAACTAGAATTAAGGGCTCCCTTGGGGTCGGGTGACTAAAATAGTAGATTGCAGTCGTATATTTGAATGCTATTTGTTATATAATTCGCATTAAATCATGTTATCATACTATGATGGGTTGCGACAAGTTTCGCTGACCTAATAATCAATGGGATAGGGTTGGGGAAAAACTTATAAAGCTTCTCTAGCCATTCAGAAAGCAATGCCAAACTACTGAACGTAAACTTGCAGAGAGATCACGAACAGCCAAAACTGTTGGGATTGACTGCGACGTTATGTAAAAGACATGCAACTAACTAGCCGTGTATATCAGAACCAAAGTGCTATAGATTATATTTGCTTGCGGGTTTTCACACATGTACATTGTACATACGGATCCTCCTGGTTGATCGCTTGTATCTGAAAAGGATATGCACACAATCCTAAATGTCATGATTAGAAGGGAGTTAGTTAGTTAGTTAGTTAGTCACTGTTCCAACTTCACAGCAACGGGTCGTCCCCATTATGCTCCGTTCCTGTGCCAGTGAATATCACATAAAACGCTCCCCACTGCCTAATGATTAGAAGGGAGTGTACAGACCTAGCGTACCTTGCCTGCATCTCGAGCTGCAGGCGGGTGTCTTAATATGTCCTTTCTGTTTCCTTTTTAAGTAGCCTCCTTTTTTATCTTCATAATATTCAAAGTCAAACACAGGTAATGTTCTTTCTTTTCTAAGCCCCGCCCTGGCCTCTTAGTCTTCTCTGTTCTAAGTCACGTCCCTTTTTTCTCAGTCGCGTCCCTGTTTTCTCATTCGCATCCTTTATGTTCTAGTTTCTCAGTCATATCTGAAGTAGACAGTATTCTTGAACAATACCTTCTAGAAAAGTCTGTGTGAGAAAACGTTTCTTCCATGTATACACTATGGAACAGACAGGACTAACGCACTGCATCCCATCGCTAATCAAATCGCATCGACAACACGCACAAAATGTACAGGTAGCCAAGATTAGATGGCAAAGATAGCACAGAATGCATGTACACGTAGCCAAGATTAGATCACAACGATAGCACATAATAAATGTATAAATAGGTAAGATTAGATCACAATGATAGCACAGAAGAAATATAAAAGTAGCCAAGATTAGAACACAATGATAGGACATAATAAATGTACAAGTAGCCAAGATTAGATCACAATGATAGTGCATAATACATGTACAAGTAGCCAAGATTAGAACACAATGATAGGACATAATAAATGTACAAGTAGCCAAG
Organism: Cepaea nemoralis; assembly: GCA_014155875.1. Taxonomy (NCBI): domain Eukaryota; kingdom Metazoa; phylum Mollusca; class Gastropoda; order Stylommatophora; family Helicidae; genus Cepaea; species Cepaea nemoralis. Next base: position 120,507 of record JACEFZ010026854.1, on the reverse strand, counting down.
ATTAGATCACAATGATAGTGCATAATACATGTACAAGTAGCCAAGATTAGAACACAATGATAGGACATAATAAATGTACAAGTAGCCAAGATTAGATCACAAGGATAGCACATAATAAATGTACAAATAGGTCAGATTAAATCACAAGGATAGCACACAATAAATGTATAAATAGGTAAGATTTGATCACAATGACTGAACAGAATACATGTTCAAGTATCCAAGATTAGATCACAATGATAGCACAGAAGAAATGTAGAAGTAGCCAAGATTATATCCGAACGATAGCACAGAATAAATGTACAAATAGCCAAGACAGACTCACAACGGTATCACAGAAGATATATACACGTAGCCAATATTAGATCACAATGATAGCAACAGAGGAAATGTACAAGTAGCCAATATTAGATCATAATTAAGGCAACAGAAGAAATGGTCGTGTAGCCAAGATTGGATCACAATGATTGCACAGAAGAAATGCACAAGTAGCCAAGATTGGATCACAATGATTGCACAGAAGAAATGCACAAGTAGCCAAGATTCGATCATAAAACAGCACATAATAAGTGTTCGAGTAGCCAAGTGTAGACCAAAACGATGGCACATACAAAATATACAAATAGACAAGATTATATCAAAACGATGGCACATAAGAAATGTACAAGTAGCCGAGATTCGATTACAAGGATGGCATAGAATAAATGTACAAGTAGTCATGATTAGATCACAACGATCGCACAGACTAAGCGAACCTCATATTAGATCACCGCTACCTCAAATGTAAATGTAGAACTTGCCAAGCCCGGATCACAATGGCGGCATACTAGACAATGTACAAGCAGCCAAGATTGGATATACTACAGAGCTATTAAATATGTATAGTTTCCCGTATATAGTTAATTGGCATATATCTATCCGTTTTCACATATTCCTAGAATATCCGAATTCGCTTATGAATCTATATTGTGGAACTGCCCAGCGTTCCACTTAGAATTCTTTAGACATTTTGTCTACTTTTCAAGTAGATGTCAGAATCTACCCTTTCAAAAGAATGTTTGATCCATTCGTCTGTATCCACTTTCGTACTTCTTCTTCTTTCTTCTTTTTGTTCGCTCTCTTAAACTCAGTCGTAGTCCTTACACACTGTTTAAAGTAGTGAAGGACTAAGTTATAAGTCAATACAGGAATTGACGCTACGTGAAATATTTACAACAGACTTTTCAACTGAGGGTCATAATGATCCGGTGTCGCTGCTTCTCTTGTGTTGTGTTGTTTACATTCATGTATCACATAGTGAAGTCCTTATCTCTTCCATTGTGGGCAGCCGTGTGGTGGTCTATAGTGACTATAGCGTTCTCAACGAGCCTCATTTCGCCACCCATCTGCTGCACGCTATACAAATCGTTGATCAGTATAGATTCTTCCGTCTTGTTCACTATCATAATCATTTGTGTACCAAGAATAAGTATTTATTGTTGCTTAATAGGATATCGTTCCTACTTCTGTCGTGTAGTTTAGCTAATTAGTAATAACTAAAGACCGCTGTGTGACCACAGCAGTACACACGCGACATTCGTGTAGCCATGAAATAGCTAAGGACGGAGAAAGAAATAAAAAAAGATCATGTTTTTTTTTTAAATTTAATTAATGGGTCTAGATACTATCAACTCTTGTCAGACACCAGGTGTGTATCTTTTCTGTGACTGTTTAACAAGTGGTTGAAATAAGGTTAGTGTCGTCACTGAACAACGCCTGCACACCTTCGCTGGGAAACCGCTGTAGCTCAGCAGATAGTGCTCGATCCGAGGGTCGTATTTTCGACTCCCTACAGATGGGGAAGTGTGTTAAATTGGCCTGGGTTCTCATATCAACCAGGTCTATGACAGGTTACAGGGCATATTCCAACGTGTAACTGACTACATCATCCACTCAGTGCCGACTGGTTTATTAAAGTATTAGTCCAGCATTATATATCAAATACGCCTACAGGTGTTATAAAGACTCCCTTGTTACTTACCTGCAGTCGCTACAATATCGTGATCAATCCACTGTCCCCAGTTCATCAACGCTATGGTGAACTTTGCAAACGCATCCACAGGCGGGTGTAGGTTTAGGCTGACATTGCGTGCACTGGGAAGTGGCAGACCGTCTACGCCATGCTGTCTTGGAGAATTGACCACTATACAAAAAAGACACGTCGTCTATATTAGACAATGATTTTGGGAGTATACCCGACTCTGAAAGTGCACCATGCCCCCCCCCTCTCTCTCTCTCTCTCTCTCTCTCTCTCTCTCTCTCTCTCTCTCTCTCTCTCTCTCTCTCTCTCTCTCTCTCTCTCTCTCTCTCTCTCACTGACTCATTCTTTGCCATATAAATCAACGATCTACCTTTGCATCTTTCATCGTCCTGCGATCTATTTGCAGACGACTGTACAGCGTACACAAACGCTGAAAGCTGTAATTTGCTGGAGTCGTCTTTGCAACAATAATTAAATAATGAAGTTAGGTGGTGTTATGCGAACCGCATGAAAATTAACATCACTAAATCAAAATCAATGTTATTAATAACCAGAGAAAGACTTCAAACTCTTTCGCACAGATCACTTCAACTTCACTCGATAACTTGCCAGTAGAGAGTATAATTGAGCACAAAACATTAGGCCTCCTCATTGATAGAAAGATGTTTCCATATCCTTTACAGGACATCGCTGTCAACATCAGCATCTTTCAGCTGATTGTTGATTTCTTGGCAAGATTACGCTCAATAGTTTGCCATTGCTTTCTGAGCGGCCGGCTCACATACCACGTAAGTTACTGTCGCGATTAAAACCACTGTTGATTCTCACCGTCGTCACGTTACATACGAGAGTATACGAGATTACGGAGAAAGTTGCTAACCTCTAGGCCAGGAAGCCGGCTATTGATAGAAACCTAACCTTTAATTCCGACGTTCAAGCGCTAGTTAAACAAACAGCGAAAAATGTCTACCAACTCGCCAAAATTAAAAACTTCCTTGATGAGGACACAAGGAAAATATTCTATACTTCTCATATACAGATACATTTTGACTATTGCTCTACAATCAGGGACGGTTGTTCCGATTCAAGCACCAGGCGACTTTACATACTCCAGAAACGGGCCATGAGTTTAATGTATAGCAAACATTTAACTGACAACCCTAGCCTGTATAAACGCCTTCAGTTACTACCACTCCGCAAACGTCTGCTTTTCAATAAGGCCAAACTAATTCACAAAATCCTACATCGGAATGCCCCAAATTACATTTGGCCATTGTTTAAATATAATGCTAGACACCGTAAACGATTAAATATATTACACATTCTGAAGCCTAGGATTGACTTATACAAAACAAGTTTAACGTACTCTGCAGCTCAGCTGTGGAACAATCTCACACAAGAAATTAAAGACATAACCAATCCCTATACATATAATCGCAAATAATTCGAACACTATCTCAGTATGGATTATCCCCCCCCCCCTCCACCCCACCCCCTTAATAATAGAATTAATAATAATAATACAACCCTAGTGTAGCAACCAGTCCCCTGTTGGCAGACCAGCATATTCCACAGAGCTAATAACAGGTGTCACAACATTCATTAATATTACTGCGCCGTGTAGGATTGATTTTTGCATTTTCCTCATGGCTTTATAATGTATATCTTTTATATTGTTGCTGTTCTCAGTTAGCCTTGAATGATGTATGAATGAAATAATGTATGAAAGAGAGTGATAGAAAGGCAGAATGTTAGACGGGCCTGCGTGCCCAATTCTTAACCCTTCGAAAATAAAGTTTGTTCATTCGTTCGTTCGTTCACACACACACACACACACACACACACACACACACACACACACACACACACACACACATTCTCTCTCTAACTCTCTCTCTCTCTCTCTATCTCTCTCTATCTCTCTCTAACTCTAACTCTAACTCTCTCTCTCTCTCTCTCTCTCTCTCTCTCTCTCTCTCTCTCTCTCTCTCTCTCTCTCTCTCTCTCTCTCTCTCTCTCGCTCAATGATAATCAAAGTGAAGTGAAGACACCCGATCTTGAACTTTCCAACAGTCTGCTCTAGCTGATTGCTTGCAGACCGCTTTCTGTTGTCTCCTGCATATGTCTGATATACTGCCTTCTTGTCATCGTACCCCAAAGATTTTTCGCTGGTTCCTCTCAGTATGAGTTCCCTGGTAGGCCACCTATGTTGCGACCTATCCTTCCCGATGGGCAGATTTGACTTCTTGGGCTTATAGCTCGCCTGCATCAGCACCCGTTGATCAAGTTTTAGGCTCTCCTCTGGTGTCAGGACTGTCGTGTCGTTTATGAAATTCTTCTGACGACATCCTGAATTCTTCCTGAGTTTTGAACCTATGTGTAGATGGACGCCACAGCCAGAATCATCTGTATGGACATTACAAAAAGTATCTAAAACATTGCACTCCCCGTTGCTCCACCCAGTTTCAAGAAGGTCGAACCATCTGGCTGTGGAAGTCAGGGTCGAGAAAGGAAATGAGAAACACAAGAAGTACTTCATTAGCACTGCCGTGATCTCCTCGGGCACATAATACATCCCGGGGCTTGCCACAGCATCTGGTGGGACTCTAACCCGTACTTGTTTGCTAGTCCTAACAGTACCATGCAAATGTCTTTCTTCTCAGCCTTAGCTCTCTGGATAATTGCTCAGATCATAGTGGCTTGCTCAAAGCACCCGGAGACCACTGGGGTACCCTCTTTTTGCACCTTTCGGTCGACAAAATTGTTCTCCATTTAGTACGCAGTTATTCTGCTACTCTTTTCTGAAAACAGTGCCTTGCTCTCTTAATTCAGAATAGAGGTAGGGCTGAACTGGGTAATGTTTGATGAGTGCTGAATTATGTAAATGCACTTATGTGCATGTGCCACCTGCGGTTCTCAGTATCAGATTTAGCCTTTTCAGAACGTTCGCTTCTTTCTTCTATGTGTCTCTGCCGCCTGCTCTTTAGCAGACTCGCAACTTACCTCTTCTCAACGCCCTCAAATTGACCCAGGCAGTAGTTACACAATCTGACGAACGTTCCTAATTTCTCTTTCAGTGTCATTTTTGTGTGCTCAATTTTTAAATCATGGAACAAAGTGCAACCGAGTTTTCCTCGTCATACCTTTGGCTGTCGGGAGCTTGACTGCCATCATCCTTTGACCGCCGGAAGTGAATTTCAAGTGGATCTCAAGTGAATCTCTATGACGATCAATATAAATATGTTCGGTTCTCTGGGATTTTCCCTGGCTGGATTCTTATAACGACCTACCTACTGAGTCATCATGTTGCTGATCGCCCATGTCAAGCACTATTGCACTACTTTAATCCCGCGTGAATTGGCACACCTCTTTGAATCGGGAAATGTTTACCACAAACGCACGGTTGTTGGGTTGGTATCGGAGTATATAATTGTAATAACAACTATATATATATCGCTCCATATCGTGATCGTCGGGTAGTCTGGAATTCCAATATTTCTCTCCCCTTGCGGCGGATTTCGGCTTGTGCTTTCTGATTTCCGTATTTCTGCCAGGATGTGTACTAAATTTAATTTCTATAATCAATTTGTTGTTACCATCTGCTTCTTTAAGGATTTCCACCTGAAGCTTGTTTTACCTGAGTGTATTGAGCTATTATTAATACTATAGCTATTATATCTTGTCACGTGATCTGTAAACATTAGTTAATAATTGTTAACTGATTCTTTACAACCACTTCACTACAAACTAATCCGTTGCTCTAGTACAGTTAACTCATTCTGTACAATCAAATCACCACAAACTGATACGTTGCTCTTATACAGTTAACTGATTATGTACAACCAGCTCATCATAAACTGCTCCGTTGCTCTAATGCAGTTAACTAAATATTTACAACCAACACACCACAAACTGATACGTTGCCCTAATACAATTAATTAGTTAGTTAGTTAGTCGCGGTTCCAACTTCACAGCAACGGGTTGTCCCCATTATGCTCCGTTCCTGTGCCAGTGAATATCACACAAAATGGTCCAAACTTCCCTATGTGAACAATAGAATAGATAGGAGTGTCGGCAAGCCAACATCACGCACAGGTACACGGTGCATAATGCCGCCGCCAGAATGCCAACACAAAAGTCCTCCACGAAAGGCACAGTTCATCGTCGATGAAATCAGCAGTCACCAGGAAGACTACATTGACCTGGGTTTTATCCCATATGGCTCGGTCTCTTAATGCAGGGTGACCCGCCAAAAGCGCCGCACAAAGCACGAACTCCGTAGCTCCAGTGATGACTCCCGGGAGTCTCCTGAAATATGCATTCGTGAACCGAAAAGACAAATCAGTCACTACAGCAACAGCCGGCCGCCTTCGTGCCCAACATGCAGTTCACGCTACAAACATCCGCGGACAGATGTAAAAGCATTCCGCGTAAACATTACAACTCACAGTGTCGCGCCATGCACTCACTCAGTAGCAGGGCGGCGGAATCATGCACTACCAGTCCAACATGAGGAAAATGCAAATGCAAACTGTAGCCACAAGCTCCAGAGACCTTAACGCTTTAAATGCCAATCCGCCGTGTTAACTGATTTTGTACAACCCACACACCACAAACTTATCCCTTGGTCTAATGAACATTCAATGGTTAGGCCGCCTCTCGTGTCAGACGGTCTCTTCTGTTGCTCACTCTGTCGTAGTTACTAGTTTCTGCCCCTATTTTGTTACTCTAATTGTGTCAATCATTGGCAGGTGACGCTAAAACGGCACAATGTCTTAAAGTAGCCACTACCTGGGATTGACTGGGGCCATTTAGACAAGTTGCTAGATTAAACGGTTTTATGTATTGCATGAATATGTACAGAACAAATGATACTGTTTAAACAATGGTAAGTATTGACTGAATGTTTGCAACGAGTGATATCAATTAAATTATGGTAAGTATTGAATGAATGTATGCAACGGGTGATCTGGATCATATTGTGGTAAGTGTTGAATGAATGTGTACAATAATTGATACCGTTTAAACAGTGGTAGGTACTGAAAGAATATATGCGCCGAGTGACATCTTTTAAACAGTTGTAAGTATTGAATGAATGTACATAAGCAGTGATACAGTTGATACATTGGTAAGTACTAAAGGGATGTATATAACGTGTGACATCCATTAACCAGTGGTAATTAGTGTATGTGCAGAACGAGTGGCAATAATTAAATGAATCCATTCCAAATAAACGTAGACATCGACAAGACATGTTCGTCTACTAACCGTCGTCGTAAGCCGCAGGCAAAAGTCTACTTGAGATCTTAAAGGCAGCGCCCAGATTTGTCGGATGATTGCATGTTCCATCGATGGTTCTATATTTGTACAATCCCGGATTTGGACACCACTAACAATAGAAAATGTTGTTGTATTAATGCGCCAGAAAACTGATCATACCAAGTCACTTTGGAAACACAGATTGGCCAGTCTCAGACATTGCAACAGATAACTGACACAATATGATTTGTTTATAATCTCGGAAAACTGTTCATATATCAACTAACTATTGTTGTTTACAACATTCAGGATATTAACTTAACAATGAAACATCCGTGATAGATGTGCTAGCACGGTAGTTGGCATGTTTGTTTGCCCGTCAAGTGATCATGTAGAATCTTCATTGAGGCTGAGATAGTTATCTTATTGTTTCTAATTTCCGGGCTTCAGTCCTAAGATTGATACCAATAAATGTTCTTGGAATAAAACGCATGGTTGTGTTACTCTTCGAATGCCGATTGGTCTTCAAACATACGTCTAGCACCATATACTCAATACGTGACACGGCGTGTGAAACAACCTTTTACATTTTTATAAACACGTTTGGCGTTAGGATGTTAGAAAACAATGCAAATCAAGTTTACTAGGAAAAAATATATTCTGATAAAAGCACAGAAACAAACACAAACTGAAGTAGACCAAGAAACAATATGTCGTTATCTTCTTTCTATGTCCCTCTAACCATCATTGAGACATAAAACCCGCACTCATACACTCCAAGCCGTACCCTGAGCTATTCCATTCAGATTTGTCAATATTCTTCCCCATATTATTCATTTCTGCTTCTACTTCTCTTCTCTGTGTTCATGGACGGTGAACTTTGACTGTAATTTCTTGTAGTTTTTCTCTGTTATATGTTGGGTGTAACCTTTGTAGTTTAGCATAGAAAGCTCTCTTAAGTTTTATTTTAAATTTTGCCCCAACGAGGAAGTGGTCGCTGTGGCACTCAGCTCCTCTATAGCTTCTAACTTGTTGTATGTTTGATGTATTTTTGTTGTTAATTAAAATGTGATCTATTTGATTATAGGGTCTCTTGTCACATGATTTCCAAGTTTGTTTATGTATATCCTTTCTTTGCAGTCTGGTACTGTTTTAAAACTGTAGGTTATACTGACTATAAATATGACCACCCATCTGTGTGTTATCTATTGGTTATATTGGCTATAAATGTGACTACATAACACTGTTTTAACTGTAGGTTATACTGGCTATAAATGTGACTACACAACACTGTTTTAACTGTAGGTTATACTGACTATAAATATGACCACCCATCTGTGTGTTACCTATTGGTTATATTGGCTATAAATGTGACTACATAATACTGTTTTAACTGTAGATTATACTGACTATAAATGTTACTACATAATACTGTTTTAACTGTAGGTTATACTGACTATAAATGTGACTACATAATACTGTTTTAACTGTAGGTTATACTGACTATAAATGTGACTACATAATACTGTTTTAACTGTAGGTTATACTGACTATAAATGTGACTACATAATACTGTTTTAACTGTAGGTTATACTGACTATAAATGTGACTACATAATACTGTTTTAACTGTAGGTTATACTGACTATAAATGTGACTACATAATACTGTTTTAACTGTAGGTTATACTGGCTATAAATGTGACTACACAACACTGTTTTAACTGTAGGTTATACTGACTATAAATATGACCACCCATCTGTGTGTTACCTATTGGTTATATTGGCTATAAATGTGACTACATAATACTGTTTTAACTGTAGATTATACTGACTATAAATGTTACTACATAATACTGTTTTAACTGTAGGTTATACTGACTATAAATGTGACTACATAATACTGTTTTAACTGTAGGTTATACTGACTATAAATGTGACTACATAATACTGTTTTAACTGTAGGTTATACTGACTATAAATGTGACTACATAATACTGTTTTAACTGTAGGTTATACTGACTATAAATGTGACTACATAATACTGTTTTAACTGTAGGTTATACTGACTATAAATGTGACTACATAATACTGTTTTAACTGTAGGTTATACTGACTATAAGGAGTCTCTGTGGCGAAGTGATCAAGCCGTTTCACTCCGGCTCCGAAGGTTGTGGATTCGATTCCAGGCCGCGTCCTTCGGTTCACGAGTGAAATCTTTCGGAGACTCCTGTGAGTCGTCGCTAGAGCTATGGAGTTCGTGCTTTGTGCGACGCTTTCCGCGCTGCGGAAAGAGACCGAGCCATATGGGATAAAAACCCGGTAAAATGAAGTCGACACTGTCGACTTTTAAGTGACTTTTAAGCGCTGACTATAAATATTACTACATAATAAGGTTTTAAATGCACGTTATACTAACTATAAATGTGACTACATAATACTGTTTTAAATGTAGTTTATACTGACTATAAATGTGACCAGTAATTAGTGTATTACTTGTAGGATTTATACTGACTGTAAATGTAATTGCATATTACTGTTTTAACTGTAAGTTATACTGACCACCCAATAGTGTGTTACTCGTAAGTTATAAATGTGACTACATATGATTGTGATACCTGTAGTTATACCGGCTATACATGTCACTACATATTACTTTGTTACTTGTAAGGTATACTGGCTATACATGTGACCACCCTTTAGTGTGTTACTTGTAAGGTATACTGACCATAAATGTAACTACATATGACTGTGTTATTGTAAGTAATGTTGACTAGGTGTGCAACTACACATCACTGATCTATAGATGGACGACAACAGTTACTTACACTGCTACTTTCTTGATGAAGTTGGCTGCCATTTTCCACGATGTTGCCAGTGGCAATGGAGTGTACTCGGTCGGCCATGTTGTATAAAGTGCGATCACGTCGTCCGCACACATCGCTGCAGCTGTCTGGAGAATTGTTGGCTCTCTTTACAATTGTGTCATAAACGTCTGTACCCACGCACTCACATACAGCTCTTAGTTACTTAATTACGGAATGCAGTGACTTAGTTAAATATAGAAAGTGTATTTATTTGTTACATTAATGCACCCCCAGCCTTCGAGCACTGAAAGCGTCTTGTTTGCATAGATACACTGTTATTCTAACTTGCCTATCGTTGCTGCATTTTATAATGAAAGAACTAGTATTTCTAGATAGTCTCCACAGTTGAGTGTGAATGATATTGAACTAAGATTTTGTTTTCTTTACAAAAAATAATTAGCTTAGCAAAAAAAAATTGTCGAACACATTATCTTTTCATGTAAAATGTACGGGAGGCAACAAAGCACTACACGAATGTGTGTATCTTATGTGATCCTATGCACATAACCGGCAATTTTTACAGATTATATGGATCAAGCAATTATGAAAGCGCCTGAAGATATGGCATAAAAGAGACTAATTATGAAAGTGGAGAGAATACAAACTGGAGAGAATACGAACTGAAAAGAATATAAACTGGATAGAATGCAAACTAAAGCGGATACAAACTGGAGATAATACAAACTGTAGAGAATACGCATTGGAGCTTAGCGCATCATCTTCAGGTGTACTATAGAATATATCCTGTGTCGTGACGAGATGTATGCCAGGAGCAGTCAACAAGTATGGGTGGGATTTCTGACAGTTAAGGAGGGGTAAACAATGTCTGGGTCAAGTACAGTGACAATAACATTACTCTCGTTGAGTTAGCAAAACTACGCCTATGCTCACATACCAATTTATTGAGTACGATCAAGAAATCGAGGCGGATTCCGCCCAGAGGCGTTGGATTGAATCCCCGCAAATGTACACAATATCTAAATTTGCGTTAATCATCATACTAAGACATGTGGGTGACGTGGACAATGAAAGAGCAATTAGGCTGGCCATAAATACCATAATGTCGGAGGTATAACCAATGACTCCAGCGCACATTGTGAAATCTGGTATAAAAATATGAGTCTTACCAAATGCGCCTTAAGACGTGTAAACTTATCTGACAATACTGCACATGTACTGGAGCACTTTGTCACGTGTGCTGTGATGCGCCCGGCTACAGTGTTTCTATTGTCAGATAAGTTCTTCATGTTCGTATGTTATGTCTCTCACCGCTTCGTTTAGCTTAATATAAACCATGTTTATCCTCACTTATGTCATCATGTATTCTCGTGTGTTTGTAAAGTTTGTGTCTGTTCTATGTCTCTTCCTAGCTATCTGTATTTGCTTTCTAGTCGTTTACAATGAGATTCCGTTAGTGTGAGTATGTGTAGCCGACGGTTGACTGCAGACACAAGCAGCAATTGCTTGTACAGCACAATCAACAGTCTCTGTGCTGTAACTGTTATCTTAAATATCAATAATCTACGCGTGGATGGTGTATGGTTTGTTCAACATTACTACTGAATAAAAGACAGCGAACTAATGTTATTCCAAGGTATTTCAGCTTGTCCTTTCGCTCTCTAGTCTCTTCTGCTATTACATTCTCAGCAAGGTCATTTTTTTAAATAAAAGTGTTACACTCATGCCTTGTCGCATTTAAGCTTGAGTACCAGTTTACATACCACTAATAGATGGACTGCAATGCGCCCTATTAATCGTAGAACCTAGTACCACAACATCTAGTCGGAGAATGCAGGTGGAGACAGTCACTGCGGCATTCCACTAACTGAAAGATAAACGACAAGCTCATTGTGTGATTGTAACGGACTACAGAGCATGGTGAGAAAGGTGACGACAAACACGCATCGTGAAGAGTTGCATGCTTCAGTTCAACAATCAAAGATAGGGAGCATCTGAGAATCGTTTCCCATTACGTTCTGGTGAGTTGAGAAACGATCAGGCGGACAGATTAGCTGAATCTGCACCGCTGCGTGGGGTATTGGTGCACAGTAAGGCAGATGTAGTAAGGACCATCATGGGATCATGTGTGTAACGTGCAAAACAAAAGATACATCAACTTGGGCTGAGAGAATAGTGCTACAGGGAGTGGCCAGATAATCTGGCTGACATTAACCACTCCGAGGGTGCTGTAGGGAGTGGCCAGATAATCTGGCTGACATTAACCACTTCGAGGGTGCTACAGGGAGTGGCCAGATAATCTGTCCGACACTAACCACTCCGAGGGTGCTGCAGGGAGTGGCCAGATAATCTGGCTGACACTAACCACTCCGAGGAACGGAAGGAAGATAATCAGACTGCAACAGGAAACATTATTATTGGGACTCCTGATTGTTGAACATGAGGATAGGGTGCGTATAGGAATTAAATCGAGTGCTGTGATGTCAGATCTTAACACAACTCAACTCAACTCAGGACACTTGAACGTCGGAACCGGTCGTGTAAATGAGAATGTCATTTACGAACACCAGAATCCGAACAAGTCGCACGGTTTGAATCATGGATACTACCGGGTATTACTATGCTGAACCACGTGAGCACCCTATTGCTGATGCTACAGAGTCTATCGTTACTCGCCTGTCACCTCTAATCATCTCCTCCACGCGCTGCAAGGATGCTTCTGCTGCAATCTCAACAGGACGACCAGATCGGATTTCATCAACAATGTTAGAGCGTCCTTGAGAAAAATTTTCTACCCAGCTATGCGCCGCTTTACGGGACAAACATTTGTCAGCATAAACAGGAAGCATTTCCTTATGCATGTCCTTTGCAGGCAGTCCTTTTGCCCATAAAAAACGCACAACAGCACGTTGCTCTTTGGTTGTACACTCCGTAAGTACAGTCGCCATTTTGTTTATGCGCTACGCATGCGCACGAGACACCTAGCGCCACCTGACGAACGGGAATACAGAGTTCGATGTTGCTGTCACCTAATGACACCTGTAGAAACCACCAACAACATTTAACTGCCATCCCACATAACTGTGTGACTTACGTACTGACTCTCCCTCATCGTTTGTCATTTCTTTCTGTTCGAGAAGGCAATGTTGAAGTCCAGCTGACCATTGTCGGAAATGAACCCGCAACCCCTGCCGTCAGCCACAGACACTTTATGCGCGTGCCATACTGACCTACATATATAAAGTGAAGAGGCCGGATGACAAAACACACCATTCCTGCACTTATTGCCACCAAAGATGTGTTTTGTCATCGGACCTCTTCACTTGATATGAAAATGAGTCTCAGATTCTTGTCCATACCTCGAGTTGTAGTGCGTATGTGGTGCATATGCGTATATATAAATCAGCGCCCGGTGGTTCATGCGGTCAGTTTCATACTGGCCTCAATTACTTCCCACATAATTCCCGCTCCACATGTTTAGCGGGTTCGACCAAAATCAACGTCCAATGTTTATACGACGGCGATTCACATGAAAATGTTAAGTGATAGAAATTAAAATAACCATGCCATTGTCTTGTAACCTGTCAATATTTCTGTCAATGATGTCAACAGTGTTCTGCACGTGACATCACGCTGCACAGCATGGTGACATCATAAGGACAGTTTAAAGGTGACCGCGCCACTTTTAACATGCATCTAAGAGACTCAGCGTTATGTTATCCGTATTTTATTGTTTTTTATCAGTGACCTCAATTTCAATATGCATCACATTATCCGTATTCGCCTAGCCCCATATGATTTCCGCCTGTTTGGACAGCTCAGAGCGCCATTGGAAGGAACGACTGTTTCGGTCCGATGAAGAGGTACAGCAGGTGGTGCATGAATGGTTACACACGCGACCAAGAGAATGTTTTTCTACAGGAGTCCAAACACTTTATCGGCGCTGGAGAACTTGCATTGAACACAGTGGTGATTACATCGACAGATGATACATTTGTTCTTTACTTTTTCTAAATATATTCATCCGAAAAAGCTGTATGGTTTTCATGTGAAGCCCTCTTAAAAATACCTCTTCGATATGGTTCAGACACATAACCAAAGGGCTGACAGACAAACCTTCTAGCCACTGCTCTACCGCAATACTCTGATTGCTCTATAGCGAAATAATAATGACGGAAATCCAAGATAACCCAGGAGTACACGTCGGGGGTTGTAATATAAAAACAACCTGCGTTGTGCAGATAACACAGTATTGATAGCTAACCACTCACAGGATGTGCAACAGCCCTTGGATATTGTAGAACTATATTCTAAACAAGGACTGTTTCTGAATACCAATAAAACAGACTATTGTTATAACAAAGACAAATGTAGCACCAACATGTGATATTACAGTAGAAGTGAAATACTTAACAACACCCTCATCAGCACGCACTCTATATGCGTAGGCGTTCATGTCGCTACATAGATCTCGGTCACTTGTGGTTCTTGTTTGATCAATGTTGTTCTGGATCAACCTGCTGGTGGTATTTCTCTGTGCCACAGGCTCAGTCAGTCAAGCACCAATTCTCTAAGTCTCCCTCTGCCTCTGATTATTCCGAGCATTACAATATTTCCCATTGCCTCTCTGCTCATTACATGACCAAAGACTTTACGTTCACTAGACTGCCATTGCTTTCAGAACGAGAAGTTAACATTCAAGTCCTATTAAAGGGTGTAGGCAACCATGCCACTACTCCACCATCAGCGCTCTGGAAGATTAAGGCCAAGTGCATTTGTCTTTTCGTCTACGGTTACCTGTAATATCTTTCTGACATATTATTAATCTGAAACCGATTGTGCATAAAAACAAAACATAAGGTTACCTTCGCCGCTGCAGCAAACAAACATAGCAGCTAAAGGCAGCACTACATGAATAAGCCATGGCAGAAGCACTGAACCCATTGAAAACCCCTGTACTGTGGCGAGTTTTCTCTTGTAACTGCCTTGTTCGTAACCTGTAGATCTTTATCTTCCAGCAAGCGCAGCAGCATATGTGATACTTAATATACTCAATAGTCTACACAATCTGTCTGCCCGTATACAGTAAATTTACTGTTTCTAAACTACTGGCGCTATTAAAATTCACTAGGTGTCACGTCAGTCAACAGATTATAGTTGCGGCTATTGTTTATAACACTTCCGATTGCGAAGATGACTAAGGAGTATACAGTCGTTGTACCTGACGTGTGGGTAGGTGTGCACATAAAATCAACATGAGCAAGGAATCCATACTTCTACATCATTAATGTCAAGTTTAGAGACTGTACATATAATGCATCAGTCCTGGTATTGACCAAATCACCCAAAGAGTAGTCTATAGATAACACCACATACACACAACGCTTCATGGGGTGAACAGGGACACCTTGCTGTGTTTGCTAGATACCCAATACGCAATCAAGATGTGGGCAAGGATAGTGAGACATTGGAGACAGAGTGAGAGAAAGTGACAGACAGACAGACAGACAGACAGACAGAGAGACAGACAGAGAGACAGAGAGACAGACAGACAGACAGACAGACAGACAGACAGACAGACAGACAGACAGACAGACAGACAGACAGACAGACAGACAGACAGACAGACAGAGAGTCAGTAAAAATAGATAAATACTCCATGGTGTAGTATGTTTTGTCGACATACCTGCCCGGCAGGCTGTCGGCATGCCTGCCTATATACTTGACAATATTATCTATCTATCTATCTATCTATCTATCTATCTATCTATCTATCTATCTATCTATCTATCTATCTATCTATCTATCTGTCTAGTCTGTCTATCTAGTCTGTCTGTCTGTCTATCTGTCTGTCTGTCTGTCTGTCTGTCTGTCTGTCTGTCTGTCTGTCTGTCTGTCTGTCTGTCTGTCTGTCATCCATCATACCACCAAGCTATGACTCTCAACATCGATTGGCCGACGTAAACAATAACATCCTAGAGACATTTTTTCAATCGGTATAAGGTCCACCAGAGAGACGAATGGAGACGGATTGTATTTGCAGCAAAGAACCTCAATGGCTCGGAAAGCTGAAGAAGAAGAAGATAATGTACACTTAATCAACAACACACCCTTCTTCACATCACAGACAGGTGCACCAAAGAAACGATTGTACAGAGACCAAATACAAACATCCACATTAGGTAGTAGTCTGCTTGGAAAAAACATCACATACCCAGAAAGGGCACAAAACCTGACCAATATACACACGCGAAAACATTGATTTCTGAAGAACCAAAGCCAACCCAGGCCAACCGAAACTCCCCCATTTCACCTCGTAAACGTCTGCTGACATCTGAACCCAGAACTCCTGCCTCTCAAGAATCACACATGCTGCCAGAATAAACCAACCCATCCTCCTACCCCCACCTTAGCACGGGAAGCTACTGTTTAGCGTTTTATCTCCCGTGTGTGTATGTATGTATGTATGTATGTATGTATGTATGTATGTATGTATGTATGTATTTATGTATGTATGTATGTATGTATGTATGTATGTATGTATGTATGTATGTATGTATGTGTATCTGTGTGTAAGAGTGTCTATCAGTGTACGTGTGTTTGTATATACGTGTGTTTGTATGTATGTATGTTTGTGTGTATGCGTGTATATGTGTGTATGTGTATATATGCGTGCATGTGTGTGTTTATATGTATGTGTGTATGTGTGAGGATGTGTGTATTTGTCTGTACGCGTGTGCATGTGTGTATTGGTGTGGGTATGTGTTTGCGTGTGTTTATGTTTGAGCTTTGTGTGTGTATGTATATATGTGTGTATGTGTATATGTGTGTATATGTGTAAATGTATGCGTGTATGTGCATGTGTGTAGATGTATGTGTATGTGTGTGTGCACGTATGTCTATTTTTGTGTATGTGTTTATGCGTATATGTGTTTGTATGTGTGTATGAGTGTATGTGGGTGTGTATGTGCGCGTATGTGGTATGCAGGTATGAATGAGTGTGTGTTTGTGTGTGTGTGTGTGTGAGGTTGTGTGCGTGTGTCTTACCTGTCGCATAACATGTTCCAAGTTAAAGAGATGGATGACAGACGAAATTTTACGACTAATGGAAACAAGAAGTCACAGCAAAAATAATCCTGACAAATATGAAGAGATTCATAGAAAAGTCAGAACATTATTTAAAGAGGCAAAAGAAGCATGGCTCGAGTAAAATTGCATAGAAATTGAAAAACAACACAACAGTAACAGTTCCAAATTAATGCACAAAAGAATTCACGACTTTACTAATAAAAGAACGCGTACACCACAATTGTACGTGTGTATGTGTGTATACGTGTGTATGTGTGTAGGTATGTATGTATGTGTGCGTGTATTGTTGTGTATGTATGTATGTTTGGGTGTGTATGTGTATGCGAGAGAGAGTGCATTTGTGTGTTATAGAGTTTGTGCATAATTGTGAGTTTGTGCAAATGATGTAAGCATGTATGCAGGTATGAATGAGTTTGTGTGTGAGAGGTTGTGTGCGTGTGTCTTACCTGTCGCATAACATGTTAATATTCATTGTTTATCTTTACAAAATCCACTTGACAATGTTTTTTTTTTCCTATGGCAATGTAACATGCATAATTGATGAACGAAAGATGAGTGATTGATAGGGCTGAATATAAGACGGGCCTGCGAACCCAATTTGTGGCCCTTTGAAAATAAAGTTCAATCGTTCGTTCGTTCATTCACTGAGTGGAATATTTAAATCTGTAGGTTGACGTAAGACAAGGCTGCCACTCACCGTTATATACTGTCGCTATCTTTACAACACCCATCATGATCAAGCACCATACTCAAATTAAATTTCTGCTGCAGTGAGTCGCCAAAAGTCCTCTATTAAAACAGCAACAGAAACGACACATATCAGCTGAGAAACAAGGGAGATTAGAATCATCATTGAGCAGACCGCTCTTAATTTGTGTGTATTGTGCACATAGGATAAATACTCTAATGAGGAGAACTAATAAACTACATCATAAGTATATTACAGACATTCCGACGTTTACTTCTTTCTGCTTCAAAAACCAAGTGCTTGTGTCAGTTATAGACAGCAATAAGACGATAACAAAAATGTCCACACTAATGTCCTCGCTTGCAAAGGAGACCAGTTCAGTTATTAATGTGTGTTCATTGGGGATGTAGAAAGATCTACAAGACAATGTATCGGAATTAAAATGTGGCTGGTGTGAAATTTCTGCATTTTTACAGCTTTCAGTCCTGCTTGTGTTGGCTGTTTCACGTTCTGTCTATTTATTTCACGTGTCTTCACCGAGTACGTATCGATAGTTATTAATGTATTTGTTGTGTTGCATACAGGTACACAAGTTGCTGAAATTTCTGTTCTTTAAAAATATTACATCAGTGAGCTCCCTTGCACAATATCCTAGACTAATCTTACTAGTTGTTTCCCATTAGAGAGTGCTATTTAGTCAAACGGCTCTAAGCCTATCCTTATAAATGTGACAGTATTCTTACACAATGATTACCCCTATTCATTTGCTTCTTTAGACGTAGCCCATGCGTCCACGATCCAGCCTTACAACATTTGATTAAGGCATATTACCATATCTCTTCTGTCCACCTTACAATTAGTTCTCTCTAGTTAGCCACCTCATTAGTTTTGGATCAGGTGTGAGTTCTTCTCCGATAAAACCAGGAGGTCAAATCGTCCAGGTGTTTCCATAACGACAGAGCTACTAGTGATTCCGTCACCCTGCTACTCAGTGAGTGCGTGGCGCGACACTGTGAGCTGTGAAATTCGCGTGGAATACTTTTACATCTGTCTGCTGTTGTTTGTACAGTGAACTGTATGTTCAGAACAATGGCGGCCGACTGTCGGTGAATTGACTCGTTTGCATTTTCGGTTTACGAGTGCATTTTTCAGGAGACTTCTGAGAGTCGTCGCTGGAGTTACGGAGTTCGTGATTTGTTCGGCGCTTTCGGCGGGTCGCCCTGCGGAAAGAGATTGCGCCATGTGGGATCAAATCCCTGGTCAATGAAGTCTTTCTGGTGACTGTCCGATTCCATCGACGATTAACTGTGTATTTTGTGGAGGACTTTTGTGTTGACATTCAGGCGGCGGCATTATGCACATTGTACCTGTGCGGGCTGTTGGCTTGCTGAGACACCTATCCGTTCCACTTTTCACATCGGGAAGTGAGGAGCATTTTATGTGATTTTCACTGGCACAGAAACGGAGCATAATGGCGACGACACGTTGCAGTGAAGATGGAACCGCGACTAACTAACTAACAGGGCTACCGGTCTACATAACTGCACACTGGTAGTTTAATTGCAGAGATAGATATTGAAATATCCAACATAACTCAATACTGATAACTAGGGGTAGTGAACATATATATTCATATATATGTCTTGTAAAAACGTCTGTTAACTACAGAATACACAAAGCTATTAGTAAGTGGTCGTTCATTTGACATCATCGGTGTAACTCTACCTCTTCACATCGGAGAGTTACACAACTCCCCTAAAGCTGTGTTCAAATAACTATGCATTGTACTTACCGCTTACTGTGACATAAGAAACGTAATGTGTCTCCTCTAACCTGTACATATTACCCACAGACAGTGTAGGCCTATGTGCTATATTATTCATTTGTATGTATTGTAAAATCATCATTACCGCATGTTGCTTTACGCTCACTGGAATATGCAGTCAAATGAAGTACCAATATGACAATAGTTGTTGGTTATGGTCTCAAGTTTCGCGACTATAGGCAGACGATCTCTTTAATGGGACAATGGCAACGGTCTTCAGCCAGTATGGTCATTGCCTAGAAGGAAAGCAACGGTAAACTCCCTTCTTTAAAGCTGCCTAGTTATTATGATTCGTCTAATCACACACAGAACTTCACAAGAAAAGACGAAAAGCATAGAAATTAACGACATGGAATGTTCGAAGTTTAAGCGACGACGGAAAATTGGATAACATCAAACAGGAAATGGGAAGAGAAAATATTAATATATTTGGAGCGTGTGAGACGAAATAGAAAGGAACAGGGTTTGAGACAATGGAGAATTTTGAGATTATTTATTATGGGGGAGAAAAAAGACAAAGAGGTGTAGCAATTATCTTAAATCTGCAAACATCAACATCTATTAAAGGATATTGGGCAATGTCAGACAGGGTTCTATTGGTGAAAATAATCGGCACACCTATTAACATAAATGTCATTCAAATATATGCCCCAACAGGAGAAAGCTGTGAAGATATTATAGAGAAATTGTATAATGACATGGAAAATGCTTTGAAGAAATGCACACACACACACACACACACAAATTAGAAGTAACTATCATAATGGGTCACTTCAAAGAGAAATTATGACATCAAGGCGATGGGTGCAATGAACGCAGACAAGGTTTGGGAGAACGAAACGAAAGAGGATACAGACCTGTAGAATTGGCAAAAGAGCAGGAAATAATTGTTGGAAACACCTGGTTTATGCAACATCATAGAAGGTTATGAACGTGGAGGAGATCTGACAGCAGTATTAGAAGCCAGATTGATTACGTCGCGATTGGAATAAGTTTCGAAATGCGTTAACAATCGTAAAAACAGTTCCAAATGCAGACTGTTACAGTGATCATAGATTACGTAAAGGCACATTTAGGGTAACGTTAAAGAAAGTCAAATATACACCAGAAAACATTAAATATTATGACAAGGAAATACGAGACAAATTCAACATAGAAGTAAAGAACAGATATGATATATTGTCTGATCTAGAGATCCTATTTCAAGATCTGGATGATCAATGGGAAATGTCGAAGACTTCTATCAGTTTGGCTGCAGAAGAAACTATTCCAAAATTAAAAAGATGGATGACAGAAGACATTTTACGACTAATGGAAACAAGAAGTCACAGAAAAAATAATCCTGACAAATATGAAGAGATTCATAGGAAAAGTCAGAACATTATATAAAGAGGCAAAAGAAACATGGCTAGAGTAAAATTGCATAGAAATTGAAAAATAACACAACAGTAACAGTTCCAAATTAATGCACAAAAGAATTCACGACTTTACTAATAAAAGAACGCGTACAGCAACAGGCTGCCTAAAAACAAAAGATGGCAAAAGCTTACTAGAAAGAGATCAGACTTAACATATATAGTCAAAGTGTGGGAAAGATCTTTATGGTGATACCAGAGAACAATATAATATTCGGGATAATAATGAAGGGCCATCTATTTTGAAGATGGAGGTTAAGAATGTTTTTAATTAAATAAAAACAGGCAAGACTCCCGGTTCCGACATCACAACAGAAATTATCAATGCCTTAGAAGAATATGGAATAGACCAAGCCACCAGACTGCTAAATACAATATATGATACTGAAGATGTACCTCCGGAATTATGTAATTCTGTATTTATTGCAATCCTAAAGAAATCAGGAGCCTTGGAATGTGATCAGCATCGAATAGTTAGTATAATTAGCCACACCACGAAGATTTTTCTAGCAATTGTCATCAAAGAGTTAGAAAGAAAATACAACCCTAAAAAGGAGAGGAACGATGTGGGTTTGTAGAAAGCAAGGGTACAGTAAATGCTGTGTATATACTGAGAACATTAATTGAACGTTATAATGCAGTAAACAACGCCATAATCTTTGCTTTATTGACTACACAAATGGTTTTGATAAAATAAGACATGTCAGCATGATTAAGATGCTTGCGGATCTGCAAATTGATGGGAAAGACCTTAGACTTGTAAAAAAAAAAAAACATACATTGTGTAACATGTTGGATCAGAAAAACCCCATTCCCGCCCGACACATTCATAAGGATACTTTAAGTCTGAACGGGGACCATCCCAGATAGAAGGGCTATTTTTAGATCGAATGTTCCAGGACGAGATGGGGGAGGGCAGCGGTATGCGCTTGCTTTTTCATTGGCTAATAAGTAATGAGCCCACGCTGTTTGCTAGGCCACCTTTGAAAATTTGGCAGTTCGAGCCAAGATTCCAACCGGAGCGGTAGCTATTTTGTGATGTGTTGACAAAAATGCCCTAAAAGATTCAATAATATATTGTTCTCTGGACAACAGGTACCACTTTAAAACATACTTTAATGTTGTAGTGTGCCTAGTGAACGAAAGAGAAGAATGTATGAGTATTTTATGAATAAAATGTGAAAGTAAAAAACAGAACTTCTGTGCGCCAGTATTCTGAATATTGCTTCTTCAACCTTGACAGGTCTTTCTACGCTGTATACTCCAAGTGCATATCAATCCCTTGTTGTGAATGGGTGCGTATGCTTGATGAATGTATAGTACACTCATGCAAATTTGCAAACCCAAACCCCTTGTGCATTCTTCATGCCTAGGATGACTCATTCTTAAATCAACTGTACCTTTGCTCTCGTGAGTTAACATATGGCAGTCTGAATTGGAATGAGTGATGTAAACATGTACAAGTTCCTTGGTAAAACGCTGAGAATGTTGGAGTGAGTGAGTTGGTGATTTAATAAATAGCCTCTCACATCTAGTGGAAGGAAAGATGCTTCAATATCCATATGTAAACAGGTTGTGTGTGGCACGCCAGAATTGCTAAGTCCATGTGATGCCTGGTGGCTACATTATGCTCAGGAGAATTAATACCATTTCTCCCTGAAGTATTACACTATTACCTCTACTGTTGGATGGTTCATATAAACTAGTTCCTAAGAGAACCATAGGTGTGTGAACCTGTGTCTCAGTTGGCTGAATATAATGTATGGCTCATGCAAACTTACAAGGACTAAACATGTTTTCCACATATGTGCTTTGGTGCATATGAGAACCATTGCTATGCAATCGAGCTTCTGTTACCTACTGTAGTAGACATGAAAATTACTCAGTGGGGAAAGAGCACATGATGATGATAAAGATGATGTACCTGTGAGTCAGGTCTGTCTGAGAAAAGGGGTGAGGTCTGGCATTGCTGAGTGAGTGTATATGGAATAGGACATTCATGCACCAACATCACAGCCATAGGAATGGATGTCTGGTCTGCTAATTGGGTAAATGCCATTAGTTAATACATATTGCATATTGCAGTTGTAAATGCCTATTTTCCATTTCCCTTCACAATGCCTGTCCCATGTTGCTATGTCACAATGATTGCTGTACTGTGTCTGGTCCTCCTTGTGCCCAGGTCTACTGTGGTTCAAACATGGTGGAACTTAGACCACATAAATGCTTGTAATTGTGTTAAGCTACCCTGTCTCAGCATATAGTCTTGTGATTACCACAGTACATCACAGTGAAATTCACTACATCATCAACTGGGAAAGGTGTACTTGGACAACACCCACCCTAACCTCCCCATCTCCATCTGTGTATGCTAATGTATGATAACATCATCTTTTAACAAATGTAAAGAGATGTTGTGCCATTTTGTATATTGACAGAGAACAGGAGGATGGAGGAGAGGCTTTCATATATCATCTGGGACAACTAAACAGAAGTCCTAGATCCAGAAGTGACTCCCTATCAAAATGCAGGAAAATCAAAGAAGAATTTTCTCTCAGCTCTCAACAGCTGAATGCACAAATGGGAGCATAACACAATCTGAAGCACTACAAATGTGGTGAACTGGACAGTGATCTTTGAGTCAATCAAATGTCATCTGAGAACTAAACAACAAGTCTATGGTGGTGAACCTCATTCAAGACGTCTGGTGAAATGACTGGGACAATGGATTGTTTAGCTAGGACTTATCTTAGTTAATCTCCAGCCTGGTGCTCACACAGTGTTTTCAGAATGAAGACTTGTAAAGTACGTGAGATAGACTGAGGAGAAGGAAGAAGACTGGGACATATTTGTATCTTAGATCTTCCTCTACAGGAAAAGTAGAACAACATCCCTAAGTCTCAACTTCATAAACAGTCAACTCACCAGTGAAAGACAAGGCTGTGGCGTTTCTTCAAACTGTGACAGTAGGGGATAATTAGTCTGACTTGGAAAATCATCATGGGGAGAACTGCAACCTGAGCTGTCCAACACCATCATAGGTGCTAAAAGGATTAAACAGACCAGTGGAGCAGAAGGTCCCTATGCTTGCCCAGGTTATGGCTTATCTTGGTTTTCCCTCATTAACAGTAGAGGAAAGGATAAAAGTCAATGGTGTAGTGGTAATTAGAGAGGAGTGGTGGAGGAGAGTTTAGTTATTAGTTGGTGGAGTAAAGGGGAGGTGGTGTATCTTGTTTCTCTACATGCATGTGTGACATATTTTTTATGCATTTTCTATGCGAATAATTGAAGTGTTGACATGACAGGAGATGAGACAATGGTCATCACTCGACTCACCATCAACTCAATAAATTGTGTATTTAATGAATCAGTGTTTTAAGTACATGTCTCAAGAGAATGTCTTGTACAGTTGCTGTCAAGTTTTGTCTCTGGTGACTGTCTTAAGTGCTGTGGTTGATTATACATATTGTGAAAAGTCTTGTATAGATGTTGTCAAGTATCTCTTATGATGTAAGTCTTGTACAATGGCTGGTGTACACAATTCCTTGTGAATGTATGTCCCACTTTTGTCAAGAAACTGTCATGTAGATGTCTTGTCCAACAGATGTAATGTACAGTTATTGTTGAGTTTGTCTACAAATAATTGAGTCCTACAATCCCAAAGAAATGGGACAACCTGATATAGGTCACACTGACAAAATAAAGAAAGGTAGATCTAATGTGACGGACGAATAGCACACTGGCAACATTATAATGAGAGAGATGGATCCTCAGTTGTACAGGGGCGAATAGTCCAGATCTCCTTTTGGTCTTGAGGGAACTTTTACTTCGTTTATAAATTTCTGTGTAGATACATAGTGGTCTCACAGTGGGGGTTTGAGCCAAAGAAAAGTGGTTCTCCAAAAAGGCTATTGCGGGAATGATTAGCTCATTTGAGTGACCTCTAGACAAAACGTGCTAAATCATATCCTTTATCTTGTATATTTATTATCCAAGATATATCTCCAGAGAACACTACTAACTAGGTCCTCTGTCAACTATCAAATTTGTCACACATTGAAAACAAGAAGATCACATAAAGATTGATAAAGAAGTGGGCCACTATCAACCTGTTAAAACAGGTGTGAGACAGTGATGTTCAATGTCTCCAGATCTGTTTCCCTATACAGTGACAATATTTTCAGAAATGTATAAGATATGACAGGAATCATCATTGGTAAAATAACATCAATAACATTAGATACGCAGATGATACAGTATTGATTGCGGAAAATAAACAGGATCTGCAACATTTAGTAGATACGGTTGTTGCACACAGTGAACAACTAGGGATAGAATTAAATTGTAAGAAGACACGTATTATGGTCGTCACTAGGAAGAAGGAGCTACCAAAATGTAATATACAAGTGAATGGGAATATTCTTAGACAGGTTAATCAGTACAATTATCTCGGAACAGTCATACCATATGATTGGAGATGTCTCGAAGAGACTAGAACAAGAATCGCCAAGGCGAAGGTAGCCTTTTGCAAGATGAATAATATACTGACCAATAAAACAAAATGTCAGGTGCAACGAGAAAAGGATTGTTGAGGTGCTACATAGAACCTGTACTTTTGTTTGAATGTGAAGCCTGGACAATGAGCAGACAAGCTGAAAAACATCTGATGGCTGTGGAAACGTGGTTTCTAAGAAAAATTCAAAGAATACCACGGGTAGACCACAAAAATGTCCAGTGACCAAATCCTATAAGAAACAAATTAAAATTGTACACTGATAAGATACATTAGACGTGACAGTCGCAATTTTTTAGTCACGTTATGAGAAGAAATAAATTTGAAAATTTGATGAAAACTGGCAAGATCGAGAGGAAGAGAACAAGGGGAAGGCAGAGATGCAAATACATGGATGGCTTGACCACGTGGTATGGTAGAGATTATAATACTGCGATGATCCACGACTCTGATAATAAGGTGAGATGGCGAATCATGACCGACCACGCTTATCGGCATGGCGCATGATGAATGAATTACGGAACATTACATATTTTCTTCTTCATATGCTTCGTTAGTATAGTCACTTTTCCCTAATTCTTGAGGACGGGGACAGAGTGCGTATGGGCACGTCCCAGGTGCTGTGGTGTCAGTTATTAAATCAGCTCAACTCAGTTCAACCGACTTCCTATCTCAACCCACTTCCTATCTCAATCCACTTCCTATCTCAATATTCTCAATCCACTTCCTGTCTCAACCGACTTCCTATCTCAACCCATTTCCTATCTCAGCCGACTTCCTATCTCAACCCACTTCCTATCTCAAATACTCAAACATTTACTTATACCGTCTCTCTCTCTTTCTCTTTCCCTCTCTCTCCCTATCTATCCGTCTCTCTCCTCTCTCCCAGTCTTTCTCTCTCTGCCCTCTCTGTCTCCCTCTCTGTCTCCCTCTGTCTCTCTTCCCCTCTCCCCCCTCTCTCTATCTCCCTCTCTTCAAATTACATATTTGTTATGGTCTCATCCACTTGATTTCAACTTGTCCAGTATGAAAACGTTTGCTTTGCTTACCTCATACTGTGTATATCAGGATTAGCTAATATTATCCTATTGTTTTGCATTACTATACTTTAAGTTATGCAGTGTATATGCATAACATAATGTTCCAGTTTTGTGTGGATGCCCATGACAGTTGCCAATGTAATGTGTGTGAAAGTTTGGGAGTTAGTATATATTAGTATGAGTGACTGTATGAAGGAGTGTATGTATACGTAGGTGGTTTTATGTATGAATGAATATATATGGGCATGGGAGAGAATGACAGTCAAAGAAAGAGAGAGAGAGAGAGAGAGAGAGAGAGAGAGAGAGAGAGAGAGAGAGAGAGAGAGAGAGAGAGAGAGTATGAATGAGTAAATTTTGTAGTGTTTGAGATTGGAAGTGGGTAAATGTGTCCTCTAAATGTACTGGAGTGCTTTGGCCACCACAGACCATAATTTTAGGAAGGGAAATTCTCAACTGTACCTACACGTGGTTTATTTTGTTTGTTTTCTTTTAATTTGCACATCCCTGACAGGACGTTGCAATAAACACCAGCATTTTTCAGTTGCTATTTATGTTCTTGGCAAGATAACGCTCAGTAGTTTACCATTGCTTTCTGTGCGACCGGCTCACATGCTTCGTAAGTAACCAACGCCACGCGTTCCGCTGACGAATCTCACGCTGCTCTGTAGGAAAATGGATTGACGACATCAAAGACATTGTACAGCCACACGGAATGACACTATCCAGTGCCGCCCACCGGGCGCTGGAACGCACATTATTCCTCCCCACGACACTTGACGGCAGAAGTGGAAGAAGAAGAAGAAGAAGAAGAAGAAGAAGAAGAAGAAGAAGAAGAAGAAGAAGAAGAAGAAGATGATGATGATGATGATGATGATGATGATAATGATGATGATGAAACAAAGAAATAAAAGATACATGTGTGAAGATAACAGAAAGTTGGTTAAACGAACAGTGCAAAAATATTGAATTAAATTCCATTAAAGATACAAAAAAATATGCACAGACAAATCGTTGAGTTCACGGGAAGAAACATGAGAATAAATACAGGGTGTTTGAAATCAAAAACAGGAAAGATATTATTGGAGGAAGGTGATATAATGAAGAGGTGGAATGAGTATAAGAGAATTATATGATGGAGAAAGGGAAGAATTAACAGAATAAATTAATATAGAAGGTCCACCTATTCTAAAAGATGTCGCTGACGCTGTCAAACATATGCAGAAAGGAAAAACAGCTGGAGCAGATGAAATCACAATAGAAGAATTAGAAGTATTGGGAGAACTTGGAATAGATATATTAACCAAAATGTTGAATGATATTTACGGCAGTGGATATTTACCCAGTGATGTGCTCAAATATGTATTTATGACTATACCAAAAAGACCAGGAGTATTTTAATGTGAAGATTTTCGTAAAATTAACATCGTAAACCATATCACTAAGCTTCACCTCAGAATTATAATGATAAGAACCAGAAAGAAAATAAAATGAAAATTAGTGAAGAACAGTATGCTTTTGTGGAAGAAAAGGGCACAAACAATGCAATATATTTAATACCGACACTAATAGAAAGGTCAATATAGAAACAGAAAGACACATATTTGTGCTTCATAGATTAAAGTAGCCGGTCTCTCTGGCCGAGGGGTTACAGCACTTTCTCTGTAATCCCGTTTATCACGCAGAGTCTCTTAGCGGGCGAGAGCTGGAGGCGGTTCGACCCCCGCTGGTGACTTGCGGAATAACTGAGCCGGCCGCTCAAAAAGCAATTGCAAATACTGAGCGTAATCTTGCCAAGAAATCAACAGACAGCTGAAAGATGCTGCTGTTGACAGCGATGTCCTGTAAAGGATATGCGAATTTAAAAAAAAAAAAAAAAGATTATACTAAGGCCTGTAATAAAGTAAAACATGATGAACTGATTAAAATTTTGGAAGATATCAACATTGATGGGAAATATTTAAGAGTAATAACGAATATTTACTGGAACCAAGTAGCAGCAATTAAAATGGGAAGTTACGTACAGATAAAGCTAGGAGTACGACAGGAGTGTGTCTTGTCACCAGATCTTTTCTCCCTGTATAGCGAAGTAATAATGAGTTATATCAAATAGACGACATGAATACTAATCGGGGGTTATAATATAAAAAAGATGTACGCTATGCAGATGACACAGTATTGGTGGCGGATAATCCAACAGACCTACAACAATTGTTCGACATTTTGATAACAGAGAGTGCAAAGAAAGGACTCTCCTTGAATATCAATAAAACAGTATCAATGGTGATATAAAAGAAAATGGTGACACCAAAATGTGACATAGAAATAGAAGGAAGAATTTATAACCAAGTGGATCATTTTAAATACCTAGGGACATTTGTAACATCAGATGGAAGATGTACAAGAGAGATTAAGAGCAGAATATGGCAAGCACAAGCCGCATTTCAGAAAATGAAGAGGATCTTATGCAATAAGTCACTATCACTAAATGTAAGAAAGAGAGCGCTGAAATGCTATATAGAACCAGTTTTGCTTTATGGCATTGAATCTTGGAATGTAAATGAAAAAATTTAAGAAGAATTTAGAAGCAACAGAGATGTGGTTCCTGAGACAAATGTTGCGAATTCCTTGGACTGCCAGAGTAACTAACAGCGACTGCCTGAAACAGGCTAATGAAACTAGTACATTATATACAACAATATGAAAGAAACAAACAGCTTTGTTTGGTCGTGCGATGAGAAGATAGGCATTGGGGAACATCGTAACAACTGAAAGGATCGAGGGGAAGCGAGGGAGAGTCAGATGAAGAGAAATGATGCATGATGGATTGAGACTGTGGCATGGAGGAGTATCATCAGGAGAGTTGATCCTGAACACCAAAGACCGAGATCTGCGGAGAGCCATTATCGCCTTCGCCAGCTGGCAAGGCACTTGATGATGATATATGTGTATGTAAGAAAGAGTGTGTGTGTGTGACTGTGTGTGTACGACTGTGTGAGTATATGTGTATTTGAGTGTTTGAAAGTGTCTATGTGTCGATTATGTATATATTGGAAGGAATGTGTGTGTGTGTGTGCGGTGTGTGTGCGGTGTGTGTGTGTGTGTGTGTGTGTGTATGTGTGTGCGTGCCTTGCTGTATCTATGAATGAGAAAGAGATGTAGTGAGAGAGAGGAGTATGTATGTATAAGTAAACTTTTGTAAATGAGTTTGTGATTGTGAGTATATGTGTATGCGTGGGAGCGCGCGCGCGCGCGCGCCGTGTGTGTGTGTGTTATTTACTGGATGTATAACTGTGAGAGTGTGTATATGATGTAAGTATGTCAGCAAATGTATGTATGTGTTGATGCATGTGCGTGTGTATGTATGTCTGACTGTCTGCCGGTCTCATAACATGGTAATATGCATTGTTTATGTTCACAAATGTGATGTGACAACTGTCATTGAAACTGTTATTTCCCCTATGTGAGTGTAACGTGCACAAAGGATACTTAATGCACGAAAATTGAGTGATTGGAAGGGCCAAATGTAAGAGGGGCCTGCTTGACCAATTTGTGACCCTTTGAAAATTCGTTCGCTCGTTCTCTCTCTCTCTCTCTCTCTCTTCTCTCTCTCTCTCTCTCTCTCTCTCTCTCTCTCTCTCTCTCTCTCTCTGTCACACACACACAGATACACACACATACACACACACACACACACACACACACACACATACACTAACTCTCATACACACAATCATTCATATAATCGACGTTTAAATTTTAAAATGAATTCAAAGAAAGATGGAAACATTTTAACAGCCATTATTGAATGAAATTTACATCCTTTTACATATCGCTTGATGCACTATTTACCGCGACTCCTTTAGTGGAAGGGGTTGGAAGGATTCTAACATTTGCAGATGATATTCTTGCATACAGGCAGGGGAGAAATAGGAATCAAACAGCCCAGGAGCTACAGGTGACAGTAGACAAAGTGATTGACTTGTGCACTGAATGAGTGCTGTCATCAACCCGGAAAAGGCGGCTGTGTTGTGGTGCTCTCTGGACAACAGGATTGTGAGAGATGATGCCCCAAGCCTCACGATAGATGGCAGAAGCGTCAACAGAGAGAACAAACTGAAGTATCTGGGAATCACATTTGACAGGAGTCTGTCCTTCAAGGACCATGTGGAGACGGTTGTGACAAGATCTCAAAAGGGACTCAATGCACTTAAAACTATGGCTGCAATGGACACAGAGCAGAGAATACTCTTCACACTTGATCCTCTCAGTGATTGATTATGGACTAGGACTGCTCACTGTCTCAAAGAGTCAGCTGGTGAAATTAGAGCGCATACAGAACGAAGCTATGCGGGTCATTCTGGGATGCACCAGAGATACTCCAGTAGTGTGTATGCGTTACATCCTTGGTCTGCCTACTGTTGCTGGTAGGCACAAGGTGATGCAGGCGAAGGCATACCTCAGAGTAGCTGCAGACACAGATCACCCGTTGCATGAGGCGCTGGACGTAGTTAAGGGTCAGAGACTGATAAGAGGGAAATCATGGATGGCTCAGGCGGAGGATACGATCAGACAGGTGTGCCCCTTGGAGAACATCAGGCGAGGAGAGGAGTGGGTCAGAGTGCCAGCCGAGCAGTCAGACTTGTGCAGAGTTATAATCACAT
The DNA here is from genome assembly GCA_014155875.1 of Cepaea nemoralis. Lineage (NCBI taxonomy): Eukaryota > Metazoa > Mollusca > Gastropoda > Stylommatophora > Helicidae > Cepaea > Cepaea nemoralis. The sequence goes on along the minus strand of JACEFZ010026854.1, from coordinate 89,174 downwards.
TGAGCCGGGAGTGCAGGGAGTGGCCAGCAGGGGCCACAGAAGTGGAAATTCAGCAACTAATTCAGGATAATTCTCGCCCGGGTGATGTGATTATCTACATGGATGGGTCGGTGTTGAGAGGTATGAGAAGTGCCTGGGGGTTCTTGGCAAAAGCTAATGGTCGGCATTTGGTGCAGGAGAGCCTGGCGTATGATAACACAACATCTAGCTTAAGAATGGAGGTGGAGGCGGTCAGTGCAGCTTTCCGCTGGATAGAGAACACGATACATACACACATTGTGATTGTAACTGACTCAGAAAGCATGCTGAGGAGGGTGAGAACAGGCAAGCTTCGTGCAGAGTGGCTTGCTTCGCTTCGGAGGTCACGGGTAGCAAGCATCACCTGGATCTTTTCTCCTGGGCATGCCGGTGTGCTGGGGAATGAACAGGCGGACAGATTGGCTGTCTTGGCAAAACTTGGTTGAGTATTGATGCATGACAAAACAGACAGGGTTGCGGCCTTGTGGGAGCACGTGTACACCTCGGAGGAGCAAATGGATCACCATAGTCTGGTAAGAATGAGGCAGCGAGGTGTGACGAGGGGATCTGGTCGACGCTCAGAGGAAAGGCGAGACGGACATATAATCAGATTGCTACTGGAACTATTAGTGTTGGAACTCTTCGCTGGCTGCTGAGGATGGGGACGGAGCGCTTATGGGAATGACCCGAATGCTGTGACGTCGGTTCCTAAATCAATCAATCAATCAATCAATCAATCAATCTTTAGTGTCATTACACTGTGCCTTAATGTTTTCACATCTTGGTTATCCCTGTAATTCATGTTTCATCTTTTTCTAGAGCTTTTTTTTTTTTTTTAAATCGTCCATTCTACTTCGTCTTGGAAACTGTGGTACCGTAGTTGCTAGACGCCGTCAGGCAAAGAATTAGGGTTTAGTGTACTATATTTGATGAACAATAAACAATTGCTCAAATTATAATGAAGTCTTAGCAATTAGGTGGTTCGAGTCAGTTCTTCAAGGTGTGGAATGCGCCTGGCCCTGCAACCAGCAGGGTTAGGATCGGCTAGCCTCTCCCAGGAGGGGTGAAGAGCGAAAATTAGTAGCCTGCCGATGACCTGCAGACTACGCAAGTCAACCCCCATCTCCGCGTGGTGCAGACCGGGCAACCATGACCGCGAGGTCATGGGCTAACGGGTCTATGGCTCGCCATAGGGGATGGAATCCCTGTGGTCAGATTAGTGTCCTAAACCTGCGACTGGCCTAGCAAGCCGGCAGGGGACCTTCATACTGCTCGTAGAAAAACTAAGACGTATAAACGGGCACCAATACTAAAGAACAAACATGTATCAATAACTACCAAGAAACCACTTTACAACACAATCTTCCTGCCAACTCTATGCTACCAATGCCAAACCTGGACAATGACAGAAAAAGAGAAAAGAAAAATCACAACAACAGAAATGATGTCCCTGAGAAGAATACTCAACGTATCAAGAAGAGATAAGATCAGAAATGAAGAAATCAGGACTAAAGTGGGGGTTAAAGAAGCACTAGATTTTATCAGAAAACAGCAAGTCAAATGATTTGGCCATGCAAATAGGTTACCAGTCAACAATATACCACAACAAGCAATGATGTACAGACCAGATGGAATCAGAGGAAGAGGCCGACCACGTAAACGTTGGATGGAGGGAATAGAAAAGTCCATGGCAATATCGATATATGAAGCTCATACTCGGGCACTCTCACGTTTATACTTCACCTCGACACCGCAAGGTACAAGAGGAACATGATGAGATGAGATGAGATGAGTCAGTTCTGTGTAAATAGAAACAGTTTGTTTTAAATCTGACACTACCGTATGGATAACAAATGCTGAATGAACCTCTGAGATTTTGTTTTAAATATTTCAGTCAAAGTATTTTTCATCTATTTACTTTATATATACAGTTTGCAGCTGACGAGATGCAGCGAAATGTGCCAGGCAATAAATCGTGCAACAAATTGTGTTTGTGACTTTTGTGTTTAAAACCACCAAGGAATACATCGTTTTGAATTACTTCTGTATTATTGTCTACCTCTTGTGTAGTCGAGTATATCACCTATAACTACCTACATTCTGTATTATTGTCTACCTCTTGTGTAGTCGAGTATATCACCTATAACTACCTACATTCTGTATTATTGTCTACATCTTGTGTAGTCGAGTATATCACCGATAACTACCTACATTCTGTATTATTGTCTACATCTTGTGTAGTCGAGTATATCACCTATAACTACCTACATTCTGTATTATTGTCTACCTCTTGTGTAGTCGAGTATATCACCTATAACTACATACATTCTGTATTATTGTCTACCTCTTGTGTAGTCGAGTATATCACCTATAACTACCTACATTCTGTATTATTGTCTACCTCTTGTGCAGTCGAGTATATCACCTATAACTACCCACATTCTGTATTGTTGTCTACCTCTTGTGTAGTCGAGTATATCACCTATCACTACCTACATTCTGTATTATTGTCTACCTGTTGTGTAGTCGAGTATATCACCTATAACTACCTACATCTGTATTATTGTCTACCTCTTGTGTAGTCGAGTATATCACCTATCACTACCTACATTCTGTATTATTGTCTACCTCTTGTGTAGTCGAGTATATCACCTATAACTACATACATTCTGTATTATTGTCTACTTGTTGTGTAGTCGAGTATATCATCTATAACTACCTACATTCTGTATTATTGTCTACCTCTTGTGTAGTCGAGTATGTCACCTATAACTACCTACATTCTGTATTATTGTCTACATCTTGTGTAGTCGAGTATATCACCTATAACTACCTACATTCTGTATTATTGTCTACCTCTTGTGTAGTCGAGTATATCACCTATTACTACCTACATTCTGTATTATTGTCTACCTGTTGTGTAGTCGAGTATATCACCTATCACTACCTACATTCTGTATTATTGTCTACCTCTTGTGTAGTCGAGTATATCACCTATCACTACCTACATTCTGTATTATTGTCTACCTGTTGTGTAGTCGAGTATGTCACCTATAACTACCTACATTCTGTATTATTGTCTACCTGTTGTGTAGTCGAGTATATCATCTATAACTACCTACATTCTGTATTATTGTCTACCTCTTGTGTAGTCGAGTATATCACCTATCACTACCTACATTCTGTATTATTGTCTATCTCTTGTGTAGTCGAGTATGTCACCTATCACTACCTACATTCTGTATTATTGTCTACCTGTTGTGTAGTCGAGTATATCATCTATCACTACCTACATTCTGTATTATTGTCTACCTGTTGTGTAGTCGAGTATATCACCTATCACTACCTACATTCTGTATTATTGTCTACCTGTTGTGTAGTCGAGTATATCATCTATAACTACCTACATTCTGTATTATTGTCTACCTCTTGTGTAGTCGAGTATATCACCTATAACTACCTACATTCTGTATTATTGTCTACCTGTTGTGTAGTCGAGTATATCACCTATAACTACCTACATTTTGTATTGTTGATGGCCTCTTATAGCACTGGTTCTCAATCTTTTTTTTTTGGCCCATGCACCCCTTCACCATATGTTCAGAATGTCATTTCCCCCATTCATATTTCCTCCCTATAACATCCCCCCCCCCCCCACCCGGCCCCCCACTTAGTGTACGTAAATATGGAAGCTAAACATAAAAACACATACTAGAACAAGTCTAGACTTCTACATATAAACGTGATTTGCGCTTCTGCTTACGTTATAAAATGAATTTCAGAAGGGCGAGAAGTATAGAACCGTAAATTATGGAGGGAAAAGCAAGATCAAGTATTTGGCTATTGTATTAATGTTTGTATTTCTAATGAAATAATCTTAATTTCTCCCCCCTACCCCCTACCATCCATCCATCCATCCATCCATCCATCCATCATGTGCCATGCCGGTAAGCGTGGGCGGTCATGTTCTGCCATCTCACTCGATCACCAGAGTCGTGGATCAGCTCCGTGTTTCTGTCTCGATCATGCCACAAGGCCAAGCCTCCAGGTACTTGCTTCTAGGTCTTCCCCTTGGTCTGTTCCCCTCGATCTTACCAGTTGTCACCAAGTTCTCCAGATCATTTCTTCTCATAACATGCCCAAAAAATTGTGACTGTCTACGTCTAATGTCTCTAATCAGTTTACGATCTTCATTTGTTTCTTGAAGAACTTGTTCATTGGTCTTTCTGGCTGTCCATGGTATTCTTTGCATTTTCCTCAGAAACCACATTTCTACAGCCATCAGATGTTTTTCAGCCTGACTGCTCATTGTCCAAGCTTCACATCCATATAAGAGTATAGGTTCTATGTAGCATCTCAACACTCTTTTTCTCGTTTCAATTGACATCTTTTTATTGGTCAGTATGTTTTTCATCTTGCTAAAGGCTACTTTTGCCATGGCGATTCTTGTTCTAATCTCTTCAAGGCATCTCCCATCAGATGTTATTACTGTTCCGAGATAATTGTACCTATTTGTGATATATTAGATTTTCACAAACGTAACATCACGATTAAATATTTCCAGGACGACAAAAATCGGCGTTCACCGCAACCGATTTATTTGTTCCATAATGGTACGATCCAAGATTTAATATACCCGTTGGGAATGAAAAACATTAACTCGGAAAGGACCGTATAAATAGCAGCGTGCAGAGCGACATGGCCTGGTTTGTACATCAGTCAGCATGAGACATAAGAACTGAAGCAGCGGAAGGAGTGAGAGAGGTTCAAAATTCATGAGAAAAGAACATCCTCAGCCTACGAAATCGCTCTGAGAAATTGCATCTCATTCAGATCATGAAACGTGTCGACATGTTGAGGACATTCTGATAAATAAGGTAGTGGTCTTATTCATGTCAATCCAGACCTGACTTGGTGAAGTTTGAAGGCAGCACCTGTTGAGTGAGCACATGGTTGAGTGATGCCCTTGACAGAGTAGCGTCAAACCTTATCTACCTGCAACCATTCCATTTGTCTCATAGGAGAGGTAATCTTTATTTAAAATAAGTACCTGCCAAGACAAAGGAAAACAAGAGCCAACTTATGTTCTACTACACCCAGGAACAATAAATAATACTACAATTGATGATAGCCAGAGTGATTCCCAAAGCTGGAAGTGGAGAATCCTGATTGGAGACAGTTCTTTTTTTCAGATCATCCAGACCAGTAAAAGATTAGCTTTACAGGCCACTGCGAAAAATCTAAACGGTTCTTTACTACGGATCATGGCACAATCATTCTGTATATTTAATGATCTGTATAATATGTCCTTATTTCCTATAACAGGAAATTGTAATATTTGAAGCAATTTTACAAAATCCATATTTCTGTGTAGTGAATCACAAAAACTAGGTCATTCATGTATTGATTGTATTTACTTGTCATAATCAAATTGTTTTAAATTACCCAGATAGAATTAATAGTTGGTAGAAGAGATGCAAGGACCATTAGGGATAACTGGTAATAAAAAAAGGGGGGAGTAAAACATTTTCCAGTATTTCCTAAGTAGTCCTTGTTCTCTAAAACTCTATTTCTGTCTCAACAATTGATCGTCACAAAATGAATTAACCGCATCACATTGGAAAAGATTTTTCATCATTTATCTCTGTGGGTTGAGCCATCAATAACCCATATCCGCACTATTCACTTGTTGAAGAATATTCCCATTTACTTGTATATTACATTGTGGTATTTCGTTCTTCCTAGTGACGACCATAATCTGTGTCTTTTTACAGTTTAATTCTAACCCTAGTTGTTCACTGTGTGTAACAATCGCATCTACTAAAATTTGCAGGTCCTGTTCATTGTCTGCAATCAAGACTGTATCATCTGCATATCTAATGTTATCATGCATCGACCTCCAATGTTGATTCCTTCCATATCATTCAATATTTCTGAAAATACTTTCACTGTACAGGGAAAACAGATCTGGAGACATTACACATCCCTGTTTCACACCTCTCTTAATAGGCTGATACTGGCTTACTTCATTATCAACTCTTATGGCAGCTTGTTGTTTCCAATATATGTTTTTTACAAGTCTAAGGTCTTTTCCATCAATCTGTAGATCCTCAAGCATCCTTATCATGTTTACATGTCTCACTTTATCGAAAGCCTTTGTGTAGTCAATAAAGCAAAGGTGTAGATCTTTGTTTACTTCTATAGAACGTTCGATTACGGTTCTCAGTATTTACACAGCATTTACTGTACCCTTGCCTTCTACAAACCCACATTTTTCTTCTCCTATTTCAGGTTGTATTTTCCTCCTAACTCTTTGTATGATAATTCTTAGCAAAATCTTCGTGATGTGACTCATACTAATTGTTCGATGTTGATAACATTCCAAGGCTCCGGATTTCTTTGGGATTGCAATAAATACAGAATTACATAACTCCTGAGGTTAATTTCCAGTATCATATATTGTATTAAGCAGACTGGCAACTTTATCTATTCCATATTCTTCTAAAGCATTAATCATTTCTGTTGTGACGCTGTCTGAACCGGGGGTCTTGTCAGATTTCATATGGTTAAGAGAATCTGAACCTCCGTCTTAAAAATTGCTGGTCCTTCATTATTATTTTGAACATCATACTGTTCGTCTCTGTTATCGTCATGCAGGTTTTTCACGTAATCTGACCATTCATGTAATATCTGATCTTTTTCTATTATGACTCTTCCATCTTTTGTCTTTAGGCAGCCTGCTAACGTACTTGTTCTTTGATTAGTAAGCTCCTGAATTCTTTTGTGCATTAGTATCGCAGTTTTTTTTTTACTGTTGTGTTGTTCTTCAATTCTCTCCCCCCCCCCCCCCCCACCACCACCACCAGAAACCCTAAAAATCCCCCCGGGGGGGGGGGGGGGAATTCCCCACCGATTGAGAACCACTGTCTTATAGTGTTGCCTCCTAATGTATTCTTAACGACCATTTAATGTATCGCCAACCTTTTGTGTCGTTGTCTTAGCATGTAATGTAGCCTACCTCTTGTATCGTTGTCTACAACATGCAATGTTGCCTATCTCTCGTATCGTTGCCTAGCTTTTGTAAAGTTGAATAATTCTTGTATCGTGCCTTCCTCTGCTATCGTTGCCCACCTCTCATATCGGTGAATATCTCTCCAACGTTGTCTATCTATTGTATAGCTGCCTAGCCATTGTGTCGTTGCCTACCCGTAGCATTAGCTGCCTAACTACTGCATCGTTGCCCAGCACTTGCGGGCCTGCCTTCGACTTTTCCCTCCAGTTTATTTCAGTGAATATTTGTACTGTGACCCGGATTCTTTGCTACACTTGTACTTGTGATTTTATTCATGACATCATAAAGCGATTTAAGTAAAGTGTAATTTGAAAGTTAACTGCCATCAGTGCACATGCACCCAAACTGCTTTATTCTCTGGGCTATTAAACTATTCCCTATATACTGGGATTATGCAACACACCGTTTGTTATCGAGGCCTTTTGCGTGTCATTTCACATCGATTGTCTTTATTGCTTGTGTATCTAGACGGGTGTGTTTGTAGCTCATTTTATGGGTGCCGGGGCAATAACCTATTAAACTGGTTATAATATTATTCCGGTCATGTTTGAAGACGTGTGTGTACACTAAGATTAGAGCAATAGTTGCAGGTTCGGTTTTTTCCTTCTGTATATTAATGTGGGTTTGTAGAAGGAAAGGGTACAGTAAATGATGTGTATATGCTGCGTTCAGTTATTGAACGTTCTATAGAAATAAACAAGGATATACACTTTTGCTTTATTGACTACACAAAGGCTTTTGATAGAGTTAGACATGTCAACATGGTAGATATGCTTGCAGATCTACAAATTGGTGGGAAAGACATTAGACTTATAAAAAACGTATATTGAAGCAACAAGCTGCCATAAGGATTGATAATGAAGTGGGACAATATCAACCTATTATGAGAGGTGTTAGGCTGGATGTGTAATGTCTCCAGGTCCCAAATAGTTCCGCAGTAAATGTAGTGATTGGTATATCTTACAGAGCCTCAATGGGTCAAGGTATGGTCAAAGGCAATGGGTCAAGCAAGTCCTACGTGTGATGTCATCGGACTAACTACATGATATATTTTTGTTAAATTTTCGTCGTGTTCTCAGTGGCCTAGCGGTAAGTATCTCCGCCTGTAACGCAGGAGACCGTGGTTCGATTCCCCACCGGCGAAATGTGGTAATCAATTTTCATAATTATTAAGCGAAAGCGACAAGATAGTCGGCATATTGCAAATTAGCTCACTTTTGATTGCCTTTTTTGTAATCAATTTTATTTTGTATTGTTAGAAGATTTTACTCAATGAAGAGATCCTTTGTATCGTTTTGTTTACGTTACTTTATTTTTTTTTTGTCTCTGTGGGAGTCTCTGTGGCGAAGTGATCAAGCCGTTTGACTCGTGCTTCGAAGGTTGTGGGTTCGATTCCGGGCCGCGCCCTTCGGTTTACGAGTTAAATGATTCATATATTGTGATTGTAACTGACTCAGAAAGCATGCTGAGAAGGGTGAGAACAGGCAAGCTTCGTGCAGAGTGGCTTGCTTCGCTTCGGAGGTCACGGGTAGCAAGCATCACCTGGATCTTTTCTCCTGGGCATGCCGGTGTGCTGGGGAATGAACAGGCGGACAGATTGGCTGGCTCGGCAGAACTTGGTGGAGTATTGATGCATGACAAGGCAGATGTGGTTGCGGCCTTGTGGGAGCACGTGTACACTTCGGAGGAGCAAATGGATCACCATAGTCTGGTTAGAATGAGGCAGCGAGGAGTGACGAGGGGATATGGCCGACGCTCGATGCTCAGAGGAAAGGCGAGACGGACATATAATCAGATTGCTACTGGAACTATTAGTGTTGGAACTCTTCGCTGGTTGCTGAGGATGGAGACGGAGCGCTTATGGGAATGTCCCGAATGCTGTAATGTCGGTTCCTAGATCAATCAATCAATCAATGATTCAGAGACTCCTGTGGGTCGTCGCTAAAAAAAGCTACGGCGTTCGAGCTTTGTGCGACGCTTTCCGCGCTGCGGGAAGAGACCGAGCCATATGGGATAAACCCGGTGCAATGAAGTCGACCTTGTCGACTTTTAAGCGACTTTTTTTTAAAGCCTTTTAAACGCTAATTTTGCTGATGATATTTGCTCGACACCACCGCACCAGTCCATCCAACATCATTTCTGTTAGCCTCGATCGTTGGGCGGCGCTTACCAAACCCGACACCCCACATTGTGCCAACGGCTTCGGGCGGAAGAGCGCAATTGGGAGGGTACAAGCCTTACCCTGGTGCGAGGAAATGCAAGCTAAAGACAAAATGTCATGGCAGGGCAGACCAGGCCCTAAGCCTTGGTTGGCAGCTGGTCTAGGATCGTAGCTCCGACAGGCGGACAGTTAGAGCATTGCTTTGCTGATCCGGCAGCTTCTGCAGCTTGTCTTGTTCCAGATGTAGGGGTGTTACCTTTCCTCTGGAGTGAACTAGGCAGGCCGAGAGATGGATCATGCTGCATGGGCAACACATGATCTCTATATTTTAGCCCAGGCGTTGTGCTATGGAACGTGTTCACATGCACCCACTGTGAACGGACATTTGCAGCGCAAATTGGCCTTATCAGTCACATGCGATACAGCCTTAGGTAAAAGTTATTATGCCTTTTTAAAGCACAAACTATCGTCTGTTAAGACGGCAAGGTGCCAATGAGATTATATATATATATATATATATATATATATATATATATATATATATATATATATATATATATATATATATATATGCATACTAGCTGACCCGGCCCGGCTTCGCCCAGACCCTGGCGGAGATATGTCTGTCTGTCTGTCTATCTGACCCGGCCCGGCTTCTCCCAGACCCTGGTGGGGAGCATCTCATTTAATTCATATAAGTAGTCATATAAGTTCCCGTTCCCGACTATCTATCTATCTGTCTGTCTGTCTGTCTGTCTGTCTGTCTGTCTGCCTGCCTGCCTGCCTGCCTGTCTGTCTAATCATTTATTGGTTGCAGTTAGAACAACCTTAGGTAAACGAAGACCAACTTACAAAAAGTATTAGAAAGAGCACTTGAAAGATCTTTACATCTTCCCCCAACAATTAACTTGGGTAAATTGAGCGGCGGCAGCAGCAGCAGTAGAAGAAGAAAAAGGAGGAGCAGAGGGAGGTGGAGGAGGGAGGAGGAGGGAAGAAGAGGGAGGCGGAGGGAGGAGGAGGAGACAGGAGTAGGAGGGAGGAGGAGGGATTAGGAGGAGGGAGAGGGAGGAGGGAGGACGATGAGGGAGGAGGAACGAACGAACGAACAAACTTTATTTTAAAAGGGTAACAAATTGGGCACGCAGGCCCGTCTTACATTCGGCCCTTTCAATCACTCATCTTTCATTCATCAAATGTGCATGTTACATTAACATAGGGGAGAAAACATTGTCAAATGGAGTTTGTAAGCATAAACAATGCATATTACGCATGATACATTCACATGAGAAAAAAAAAAACATTATCAAATGAAAGTTGTAACCATAAACAGTGCATATTGCCATGTTGTGAGACACATCCCCCATCCACCCTCATATCCCGCAGCCACCAACACATCCCCGACCCACCAAACCTCCCCCACCTACCCACACATACCTCCACACACTCATACAGAACCAGGCGAACATACATGCCGCCACACATCCACTGATCCCCCACCCACACACATTTCCCCAAGAAGAAGAAGAAGAAGAAGAAGAAGAAGAAGAAGAAGAAGAAGAAGAAGAAGAAGAAGAAGAAGAAGAAGAAGAAGAAGAAGAAGAAGAAGAAACCACACACACATACCCACACATCCTGCACCTATCCACACACATATCCCGCACTCTCACAATTTTCCCCACCCACCCACCCACACACACATCAGCCAACCTACACCCACCCACCAAATATTTGCCATCTCTCAACTACACATCCCCACCTATACACACATCCCCACCCATAAACACATCTCCCCACCTGCCCACACATATCCCCCACCCATAACCCAAAATCACACACCTCCCACCCACACACACCCCGCCACCCACATATACCACACAAACACACATCCGCCGCTCACAATTACACACCTCCCCCACCCATACACTCATCTCTCACACAAATCCACCCACTCACGTACACATCCATCAACCACTCACACACACACATCCCCCACATACATTCCCCATACACATCTCCCCACCCACTCACACATCCTCCACCTACAACCCCCCCCCCCCCCCCCCCCCCCCACAGTAGCGTTACCTGCGAGCCTGTCAGCCCGCTCATTCCCTTGTACTCCCGAAGATGAAACTAATCTTTGCCAGCCGAGACCGCTCCAGAGACAGCAACCACTCTCTTCGGATCTCCCCCATCTCTATCCTCTTGAGCATGTTTATTGAGTCGCTAAGGTAACATGCCCTAGTGAATGTCTGTGTCTCGAGCCATGTTAATGCTTTACTTACTTTCATGACTTCTATAGTCAGGCTACTTGTGGTCTCAGCAAAAGTACCAGAGTCCTCCTTCACAATTCTCCCTCCGGCCTGAGCCGTAAAGACCCATGAGCTCCTCACATGTCGGACGACCGACCCATCTGTGTAAATGACAGCATCACCGTCTAGCGAATTCTCGAAAATCAACGCTTGTACTTCCGCCTCCACAGCTGCCGGGTTTTCTTGTCTGCATTTTCTGTCTAGTTGGATGCAAACTGATAAGGATGTGCAGAAATCTGTTGGCACTTGTACCCACTCCACGCCAGGTTCTAAGTCCTCAAGTGAACATACCAGTTGAAGAATGTCTTCGGCTTGACCCATCCACGACCGCCCTCTTTTTAACCTGCTGCCCTTCACCTTCATAATTTCACTATGCAGTGGATGTTATGTGTTTGAGGTAGGCGCGAGCCTTGCAAACTTGTATTCTGTCTTCAATGGTTGGAAAATCAAGAAGTTAGCGCATCGCCCTGCATGCTGTATCTCTTGTACATCCAAGAATGATGCGAATAGCTTCATTCTGTATCCTTTCCATCCTTTCTATTTGCTTAAGACTGAGAGTCAGGATTGCCATCGCATACTCAAGAACAGACATGACCAGCCCTTCGTATAGAAGACATAGATGGCACTGCTCACAGTTTGCTGCCGCCATCACCCGCATCGCAGCCAAACCTTGCTTGGCCTTTGTTATCACCTGGTCTATGTGCTGATTATAAGCAAGGCTTCGATCAAATCGTATCCCCAGGTAATTCATTGCCTGCGTTCTTTCCGCCGTCTCTGAACACAGATTTACAGTTGGTGTTGGAGTGTTGACAATATGATTATTCAACGAGAACCAAGTCACTGTTGCCTTTGTTGGGTTGACCATTACCCCAGCCTCAACACACCAAGTACTTATGTGATTGAGTTCGGTTTGTAGTTCCACAGCAACCTGATCTCTATCCTTACCCTGGTGATACACTAAAACATCGTCGGCATATGACAATGTCCTCCCCGGTCCCGTGATCTGCTCGCTGGTTATTCTCACAGTGTAGACATTGAACAGTACTGGAGATAATGGTGATCTCTGTGGTAGGCCAGGATATATTGTTGTTGGTTCCGACGTCCAACTGCCACATCTAAAAACTGCTTTCCTTTGGAAGAGGGCTGCAGCGATCCAACTAAGGAGGAATGGACTTATTTTGAGTTCAAGAAGCTGAAGCATTAAGAAATCCAATGATACTCTGTTTTACGCGTCCTCAAGATCAATCGCTGCAGCAAAGGTTTCAATGCCTGAGTGGAAACCTTCATAGACATCATGGGCACAAACTGCTGCATTGGCCCAGGTTTCTCTTTTTGGACGGTACTCACCCAGGGTAGGTGGGAAAAACCCTCGCCTCTCTAGCTGGTTTGATATTTTCCTGGCAATTAACTTCTCCAGCAGCTTGCCTATTGTATTCTGCATGGTTATAACTCGATAACCCTTAATTTTTGTGTGGTCTTTGCCAGGCTTCGGCAAGGGAATCAGATAGCTGTGTAACCACTCCTCCTTGATGCTAGCACTCCCTATACTGCTATGGTACATGTCTGCTAGTTCCTCTAGCTCGTTGTCGGTACACATATTGATGTCGTTGTATCTTATGCCATCTGGCCCTGGAGCGCTGTTTTTTGATCGTCGAAGCACAGCCTTGATTTCTTTCACTGTTACTGCCGCCATCGTTTCCTGTCAACTCTGGAACTCCTGATAAACGTCAAAGGCAAAGGTGGCCGATTTGACCAGGTATCTTTTCCTGGCCTGTAGCTCCCCACGCCTCTTGGAAGAAGCTTCCCCCTTTCCAACAACATCCTGCAGCTTAACAGCGACTATCTTCTCTATAACCTTCCCAAATGTATTTTGAAGGGTGATGATCCTAAAGCCGCCAAGCTTTGAATGATCCTTGTATGGTTTTGGGAGAGGGATGAGATAGCTATGTAGCCTATCCTGCGGTACTGACGCTGTCCTAATGCTCTGATTAAAGCAGCCGGCCATCTCCTTCAGGTCCACATCGCTCAAAGCCTTCACGTGGCCATACCTGACACCATCAGGCCCTGGTGCCGTGTCTTTTGCCTTTTTCAAAATATGTTTAACATCTTCAAACAATATGATGTCTTCGTAAGGCATATTCTCTATTGTGCCAGATAATTCCACTCTAACTGCATCCCTGGTATCCGCATCACTGTGATTGGTCTGCTCTAAAAATCTCTGGAGAAACGCCTCCCCTTTCTCCTTGTCTGTTGTCACGCGTACCCCATCCTCTTTATAAATTGTTCCCACTGCCATAGGCCGATCTTTTCTTTGCATTTGTCTGTACAGTTTCCAGAATTTATGCAGTGTTTTATCACCTCCAATCTCCTTCATAAAACATTCCCATTTTACTTTCTTGGCCTCTGCAGCACATCACTTGATAGCCTCCACCTTGTCTTTCTTGTCATTTTCCGCTATGTCCACTTCCTCTCGTGAGCTTAGGGGTGTCTGTCGCAATTTCCTTAGCTGCTTCACTGCAGCTCTCTTTGCTTTTCACGCATTGTCTACTTCTGGGGTCCACCATGGGGGCTGCAAAAAAGGAGTTTTAACAGTCCTGTTGCATGCCCCTTGTCTGAGGCGTCCAAGAAGGCTGTCGCTCCACTCATACCGGAAGGTCTTGCGCGCTCTCCCAGCCTTGACTTTCCAGGACGTAGAGATCAGGACTGAGCATGGCATGTGATCACTCGCATGGTCATTCAAAACAGTCCTGGCTCAAGTCAAGTGCCACATGCTTTACTCCTTTCTTTACCAGCAGACCTTGCCCATGTCTCTTCTGCCCAGTGGGGTTTATATAACTGACGTACCCACCTAAGAATATGTCGTCATCTGTCTTCTTGCATAAACTCATAATGACAACAACCTTTATTTTCCTTTCTACCTCTTTCTCTCTTTTTTTATCTATACCTGTCTCCTCTCTCTCACACGATCGTTCGCTCGCTTGCATTTGAAAGTCCTCATTTGTCTTCCTGTAATAACATTATCCCAATAACTTTCTTTCTTTCTCTCTCTCTCCTCTATCTCTCTTCCTCCCCCTTCCTTTCTCACTTAAGAACACACCCTCGCCTGTCTGCCAATCAGAAAGTTATGCCTCTCTCTCTCCCTCACTTAAGAACACACCGTCATCTGTCTGCCTGTCATAAAGTTATACCTATAAAAATCTCTCTCTCTCTCACACACACTTAAGAACATGCCCTTGCCTTTCTGCCTGTCAGAAAGTTATCCATCTCTCTCTCTCTCTCTCTCTCTCTCTCTCTCTCTCTCTCTCTCTCTCTCTCTCTCTCTCTCTCTCTCTCTCTCTCTCTCTCTCTCTCTCTCTCTCGTCATGACACATCTTGTTGATGAGAAATAATCTACATGGATTGGTAGAAAGAATGTATGTGCAGATAGAAGTGCAAACAAAAATAAATGTGAAGCAGAAAAGAAAACAAAACATTTTTTAAAGTCTGATTTTCAAATCCTTTATTATCACTATCCAATAACACGTTACTTTTAATTACATGAACAGCAAAAGCAACCAAAGAAAAATATAGAAAAATGTGTGTAATAACAATAATAAAGTATAATAATTGAATTTACAAATAGTTTAAACAACACACTTATAGCTAATGGAGATGGGAGATTATGTGGGTGGGTGAGGAATTTGTGTGCGGGATATGTGAGTTGGCTGGGAGATGTGTGTGTGTGTGTGTGTTGGATGTGTGGTTGAGGGATGTGTGGTTGAGGGATGTCTGTTTGGCTGGGTGGTTGGAGGTGTGTGGGTGGAGGATATGTGGGTGGGTAATGGGATGGGTGGAGGATTTGTGAGTGGGTGGGGAGATGTGTGTAGGTGGGGAGATGTGTAGGTGTGAGGATGTGGTGGATGGGTGGAGGCATGTTTGTGTATCTGGGTTGTGTGTGTGGTTGGGTGGGGGAGTTGGGGTGAATGGGGGATGTGTGGGTGGGTGGTGGATGTGTCTCATAACATGGTAATATGTATTGTTTATGTTTACAAAATTCATTTGACAATGTTTTCTAGTTATATTTGGTCTCTGACTCAGATCCCTGGGTTCAACTCCATACTTGTAGGTCAGCATGGCCGAATGGATAAGAACACGTGTTCTTAAACATCCGGTGTGCTGATGCCGAGGTAAGGGGCTCAACCCCTACACCGGGCAGTTTGACCAAAATGCTGACCTATCGTCCTTGCTTGGAGATGTAAATTACAAGTACCTCTGAAGTCGGAGTGCATTCACTTGATGGCAAGGGACACTGTTAATAGGGGAAGCTAATCCACATGCAAAGTTCATTCCAGCATTACTTGAAATAGTGTGTATGGACTACGCTTGAGTTCAAAGCGAGCGAGCGCAAATAAAAAACATGCTTCAGAGAATTTTCAATCAAACCCACAGCAGCCTGATGACAATGCTGATGGAATCTGAGGGCAACAAACAGTTCACAGAGGCACTACCAACAACAAACCCAACCTTGATGTCACCTAACTAGAATGCTCACTTCTCAACTGACAGGCATGTCACACACACACACTCCCCCCTCCCCCCCCCCCCCCCCCCCCAAAAAAAAAAGAAAACTACAAATGGCATAGATATCTCAACAAGGAACAATCTACTGTGTTAAATGCCTCACAATATCGTACACAAGAAAATTGGATCCTTTATTTTGGGGGAAAACAAGTTTTTTTTTGTTGAGAGAACACAAACACATATTGTCTTCATATGACAAAGGTCAAGCATGGCTAGCGATTGATATACAGAAAACATGCTTACATTTAGCTTTTTAAAATCGGGAATATGCCATATGAGCATGAGTAATACATGGGTGGCATCCATTTTTGTGAAACAGAGGTGAAAACAGGAGCAAGAACAACTTACTTCTGGTATGGTGATGTGAGGAGAAAGGGACAATAATATACAGACATGTAGCATCAACACAGAAGTTATAATCCAGCAAAACCAAACAGCAAAAACACTATTCCAACAAACAAAATTCCTAAGTGTTGCAAAATCTTCCAGTGCACTAAATCCCAATCAACCAAAAACTAATCCACCAAAAACTTCTAGTATACTAAAAACTAATTTACCAAAAACTTCTAGTGCACTAAAAACCCAGGAAAATCTCACATCTAAACCTAGAATTGTGGCTTATCCTGTAGATAAAATAAAAACCAACGAAAATACTATTAGGGAAAGACAAGTCAAACATCTCAACGTGATGACCCAACAATACAACACCAACACCCAGTCTTTCTACGTAAGACAGACAACACTTTTGTACTTGTGACAAATAGACACAAGATGCAACATCCTGACACTTATTCATTAGATTCACTTACATCACACATCACAAGCAAACACAAAATCTCAACACTGATTTGTCTAACATGGAGGATGTCATAGAAGAAACCCCCAAACAGGACATCCTGATTGCGTTATGAGACTTCAACGCAAAAATAGGTAGAGAGCAAACTCATTAAAAAGTTGCCGGTATGGAAAGCCTACATACAACTTCAAATGATAATGGATGGAGAGTCATCAACCTGGCAGAAGCCAAAGGACTGCAGATTACCAGTACCAGACTGCAAAGAAAGGATATACACAAACAAACTTGGAAATCATGTGACAAGAGAAACTATAATCAAATACATCATATTTTAATTAACAACAGAAATGCATCAAACATACAAGTTAGAAGCTATAGAGGAGCTGAGTGCCACAGCGACCACTTCCTCGTTGGGGCAAAATTTAAAATAAAACTTAAGAGAGCTTTCTATACTAAACTACAAAGGTTACACCCAACATATAACAGAGAAAACCTACAAGAAATTACAGTCAAAGAGAAATTTGCAGATGAAATAAAATGTAAACTTGAACTTCTACACAACCCGTTGCAGGAAAGTCTTGACCAAACTTGGTTGAACATTAAGAATACAATTCAATCAACTGCAGAAGAATGTCTCGGTGCGTTAACAAAGGATCGCTTCATTGAGTAAACACTTCTAACAATACAAATAAATTGATTACAAAAACAAAAGCAAATAAAATTTGATTTTGCCAAGGCATCCGCCTGTGCCCACAATCTGAATATATGTTAACGAGCAAGGAATTAGAGAAATGTGACAAAATAAATCTCTGATAGTTAATAGAAGTTCTACTCCCAGTGAAACTCCATGCATGAATATGTATTGTGTATGGACTACGCTTGAGTTCAAAGTTCAGTCCAGCACGACTTATGGACTACACTTGAGTTCAAAGTTCAGTCCAATGCATGAATATGTATTGTGTATGGACTACACTTGAGTTCAAAGTTCAGTCCAATGCATGAATATGTATTGTGTATGGACTACACTTGAGTTCAAAGTTCAGTCCAATGCATGAATATGTATTGTGTATGGACTACACTTGAGTTCAAAGCAAGGGAGCGCAAATAAAAATCATGCTTCAGAGAATGTTCAATCAGACCCACAGCAGCCTGGTGACAATGATAATGATCAATCAGACCCACAGCAGCCTGGTGACAATGATAATGATCAATCAGACCCACAGCAGCCTGGTGACAATGATAATGATCAATCAGACCCACAGCAGCCTGGTGACAATGATAATGATCAATCAGACCCACAGCAGCCTGGTGACAATGATAATGATCAATCAGACCCACAGCAGCCTGGTGACAATGATAATGATCAATCAGACCCACAGCAGCCTGGTGACAATGATAATGATCAATCAGACCCACAGCAGCCTGGTGACAATGATAATGATCAATCAGACCCACAGCAGCCTGGTGACAATGATAATGATCAATCAGACCCACAGCAGCCTGGTGACAATGATAATGATCAATCAGACCCACAGCAGCCTGGTGACAATGATAATGATCAATCAGACCCACAGCAGCCTGGTGACAATGATAATGATCAATCAGACCCACAGCAGCCTGGTGACAATGATAATGATCAATCAGACCCACAGCAGCCTGGTGACAATGATAATGATCAATCAGACCCACAGCAGCCTGGTGACAATGATAATGATCAATCAGACCCACAGCAGCCTGGTGACAATGATAATGATCAATCAGACCCACAGCAGCCTGGTGACAATGATAATGATCAATCAGACCCACAGCAGCCTGGTGACAATGATAATGATCAATCAGACCCACAGCAGCCTGGTGACAATGATAATGATCAATCAGACCCACAGCAGCCTGGTGACAATGATAATGATCAATCAGACCCACAGCAGCCTGGTGACAATGATAATGATCAATCAGACCCACAGCAGCCTGGTGACAATGATAATGATCAATCAGACCCACAGCAGCCTGGTGACAATGATAATGATCAATCAGACCCACAGCAGCCTGCTGACAATGATAATGTTCAATCAGACCCACAGCAGCCTGCTGACAATGATAATGATCAATCAAACCTACAGCAGCCTGCATCAATATATGAAATTATATCTCGAAATTGTGGCACAAAAGTTGTAAATATTGTCCGAAAACATGTACTTTGTGACTGTGGCGCCACTGAAATTCTGCTAAATAAGTGTTAAACACTGTACGACTAGTGCCACCTTGGTATCTTTGTTTCCTTTTTACTTGCATCCACAACCCTTCAATTGTTTGGGTGTGAATGTCACTGTGTACAGGGTCAACAACTGCATGATCGTAGATGCCATGGTTTAGTTGACCTACGTTGTTGTAGCCTCGCCAGGCATCGGTGACAATGGTCGTTCCTGGTAAGACGTGATCACTTATAATGCGTTCCAGTGTTGTCGCATCTCGCCTTTCCACAACTTCCAACCAGCAACGACCACCACTACCACGTTCAACCAGGCCAACTACCCATTGACCACGACGAAAGTGACCACGGCGGTACTTTCGGTGGAAAAAGTAGCTCTCGTCAGCTTCAACGACCACTGACTGTCCCTGAGCGTCAAATCCTCCCAACAATGGATTGTTACGCAGCATCCAGTTGTAACACTCTACCCGAGCTGATGGTCTGCCTGGCATTATAATAATTCTTTACATCAAGTAGAAACAAGTGTATTGAAAGCCTCTGTATCAGTATCGGTATCTCCGTATTTATTTATATGTAACTAAGGAAGTAGTCAAAACGGAAGTAATCACACAATGAGGTCCTGTAAGGGATTCTTATTCACTACATTCACTGCGGAACTATTTGGGACCGGAATTCGGAAGAGTGCCATTTCTCTTTTCCCTATACAGTGAAAATATTTTCAGAAATGTATAAGATATCAATGGAATCAGCATTGGAGGACGAAACATCAATAACATTAGATATGCAGATGATACAGTATTGATTGCTGACAATGCACAAAATCTACAATTAGTAGACGCGGTTGTTGTACACAGTGAGCAGCTGGGGTTGGAATTAAATTGTAGGAAGACACAGGTTATGGTCGTCACAGGGAAGAACGAAGTACCACATTGTAATATACAAGTAAATGGGAATATTCTTCAACAAGTGAATCGGTACAATTATCTCGGAACAGTCATAACATCTGATGGGAGATGTCTTGAAGAGATTAGAACAAGAATCGCCATTGCGAAAGTAGCCTTTAGCAAGATGAAAAACATTCTGACCAATAAAAAGATGTCAATTGAAACGAGAAAAAGAGTGTTGAGGGGATACAAAGAGCGTGTTCTTTAGTATGGATGTGAAACTTGGACAATGTGCAGTCAAGCTGAAAAACATCTGATGGCTGGAGAAATGTGGTTTCTGGGCAAAATGCAAAGAATACCATGGACAGACAGAAAAACCAATGACCAAGTACTGCAGGAGACAAATGAAAATCGTAAATTGATTAGAGAAATTAGACGTAGACAGTCAAAATTTTTTGGACATGTTATGAGAAGAAATGGATTGGAGAACTTAGTGACAATTGGCAAGATCGAAGGGAACAGACCAAGAGGAAGACCGAGAGGAAAATATCTGGATGGCTTGGCCACATGGCATGGTCGAGACAGGAACACTGAGCTCATCCACGACTCTGGTGATCGAGTGAAATGGCGAGTCATGACCACCCACGCTTTCCGGCATGGCACATGATTGATTGATTAATGTAAACGAAGTCATGGCACATCGAGGTATTCACTTAGACAACAAAATTACTCGAATACCTGTGGGTTGTAAAATACACATTTGAGAGAGACTCGTGACCTCATTTCAGATTGCATTTTAAAGTTCATGTCACCTTTCTACTACAGGCTACCCAAACTGATTCTGTACAAATCATCTCAGTATATACATTGATCCCACAACATGTTTAGTTGTCTTCCTCTACTTCTTCTTCTTCTTCTTGTTCTTCACCTCCGCCACCCTCTTCTTGTTCTTGTTATTCGTATCATTGTATATTACATGTTGCTTTGCTCTTCATGTCTGTTCACAGTCTTCTGTTTCGTGGACTGCCACCTCCTTTCCTATACAGATGTCCCTCCATGACTGATGCATCCTCGCTCGTGGTCTCCGTCCACCTCCCTTCCCCTCTAACTTTAATGCTGTCAAGAAGTACTCTGGCTGTCCCCTTCTCATGTGCCCAAAATAATATGAATTGTCTCCTTCTGATACGAGTAAGCAGATCTATTTATGCGTTGAAGCATTTCACCATATCTACACGTGCACAGAAATATAGTTGCTGAAGAACAGTCAGTTGAAGCTAATGAAACAAAAAGAGAGTACATATGTTTGTGTTAATTAGCACTAATTAAAGACAATGGGAAGAAGTAGAAACAAATATACACATTCCACGACATTGTGGATTGTTGCCTGAACATGCGCTGAAGTATTCTTATTTCAGTAGTGAGGCGCTTTTCGGGGTGATAACTTTGATTTTCAGCGTTCATCGTTTTTTTGTTTTTTTTGTAATGAAGTATCTATTCGCTACTACTGCTTTCTCTTCTCTCCTACGATTGTTCCGCCATGTTGAAAAACCGAAAACCACAGAAACCACACACGCTGGGAAAAATTCACTCAAGGATTGCTTCGCTCGATGCGCGAAACTCCATAGCATCGGCGCAGATCTTGAGTAGAAACTCCTGGTTTTACATCCTGGCACACAAATTACACGCAAGAGATGAATAAATCCATCTCGTACGCGAATAAGTTAATGATCACAAAACAACACGACCATCCGACGCCATCTTGAAACCGGAAGTTTCATATATGCGTTATTATGCATAAGTACAGCACCCAATATTGCACACTCAGCTGCTCGGACCGCCTGCTGGTTTCTAACAACACCAACCTGTCCTGGGGAAAAAAATCCAACATATGATTTCCTTTCTTTCAATTTGTGTGTGTGTGTGTGTGTGTGTGTGTGTGTGTGTGTGTGTGTGTGTGTGTGTGTGTGTGTGTGGTAATTGTTTCATTTCAAGCATGTCACTCAATACGAGGCTTATCTGTCTTTAACCTTTCGCAGCATGCTCTGTTAATCCGTTACAATCACGAAATGCATGTGCTGTTTGTCTTCCTGACAGCGGACCACCGCGGTGACTTCCTCCGCCTCCATTCTCAGATTAGATTCCGTGGTATCATATGCTACTACTCTTCTGCACTAAACACCGTCCTTGAACATTCGCTATGAACCTCCGGGGTCTTCGTTTACCTCTCAGCATGAGCTTACATACATTTACATTGGCACCTTTCCGTCTTGACAGACGATAGTTTGGTACATTGTGCTTCAAAAAGGCTTAATAACTACGACCCATGGCGGTGGCGAGTGTGGCTGGTAAGGCCAATTCTTGCTGTAAATGTTTGCCCACAGTAGATGCATGTGAAAACATGGTCATTTCCACCATTGTGCACCATCTTACGTCTCTCACGCTCTGTGTGTGCTTTATCTGCAATCATTTTCTCCTTTGTCTTTATTCCATTTCTGATAGTTGCCCTCCATGCAACACGTTCAGCGGCGACTTGCTCCCAATGTGCATTATCTATGCCGCAGCAGGAGCTGCATCAGCAAGAGCTACCTATGTAGATTATTACATGACCTGGGCGCTAATTGTTATAAACCAATTGTTGCACTTCCCATTTAACGCAGCCAGTGTGAACAGGTCTGACTGTTCTTCGGGCTTTCAGAATTAGTCCTCTCCTCTCCAAATATTCTCAAGCATGCCCACGTCTCTGATTGTATTCTCTGCCTGAGTCACCCATGGTTTTCTCTTTATCCGCCTGTGGCCGTTAAGTGTGTCCAGTGCTTCACACTGGGCTTCCATGTCTGCAGCCATTCGTAGATATGATGAAACCTATAGCACCGTGTGCTAGTTGGTAAAGCTAGGATGCATCGCGTACATATTAATGACGTTTCCCTTGTGTATCCAATATTACTGATAGTATAAACATCATGCTTCGCTCCATGTCCATTGCTGCCATAATCTTCGGCCGACCGAGTCCCTTCTTTGATCTCATAGCAACGTTTCTTGAACGACAGTCTTTTGTTGAAAATGATTCCCGAGTATTTCAGTCTACACTTCCCGTTAGCATTTCCGCCATTTATTATGAGACCTAGGACGCCGGCCTTAAAAATCGTTTTGTCCAGAGACACCATAACACATACTCTGTAAATATGTTATTGACACTACCGACTTCAGTACATGATTCGATCATTTTGTTTACTTCTCCTGCAACTTGCGCAAAAATACGTCCTTTCTTTTCCTTGCCTGTACGCAAGAACCTTATCTACAAATGTCATTATTCGCCCAGACACTAATGCTTCAATGCTTGAAATCTTGCTTGTGTAAACATTGAATAACACGGACGAGATTGCAGATTTCTTTGGTAATCCGGGGTAATAATGCACGCCCCCGAGGTCCATGGACTTGGACCGAAAGCAGGCCTACAAGAGTGCACTCACCCAGGGACTGACAATCTTCTCCTTAAAAGTGAGCATCAAGAAACCAAATTTGATATTATATGCATCCTCAAGAAATAAACATCAAAAATAAATGTTGCAGCATTTGACCAGATGTCTTTCCCTGGTCGGTAACTCCTAAACCCTCTTAAGAGTAAGCTTCCCCATTCCAATTATGTCTGCAGCTTAACAACAACTGTCTTCTCCAACATTTTAACAAGTGTATTTTGCCAGGTGATAATCCTATAGCCTGATCAATTTAAATGATCTGTGTCTGGCTCTCACTCTTGAGGCACCGGTGCTATCCTGATGCTCAGGTAGAAGAAATGTGCCCTCTCCTCCAAATCTCCGTCGTTCAAATCTTACATATGGGCACACCTGACCTTGGCAGGTCCTGGCGCAACGTCCTTTGATTTTTTCAAAATACATATATTATATATTTTACCTGTATGACCTAATAGCTGTTGTCTCTGATAAAACGTGCTAGATACACTCTAGCAGTATTCCTGATATTTCTGTCATTTTAAACTGACTGTTATGAATCTCCCCCATGAAGGCTTCTTTCTCCATGTCCGTCGTTATGGTCGTGTCGTCAACCCCATTTATTGTTCCCATTGTGGTAGGCTGATTTTTACTAATCAATTGTCCGTGTAGTTTTCCGAATTTACGAGTACCAAATGTCTTATCACCTCTCAACACATTTATGAAATTATGCCACTTAGCTTTCTTGGCCTCTGCTGCACATTATTTGCACTCCTGTGTTGTCTCAATTTTAACCTTCTCCGTGGGACGCAGAGGTGTTTCGAAGGCACCAGGGCCGAGTTATATACTGGCCAAGACCTATTGACGCGTCCTCGTCGAGCGTCCTGGGCAACAGGTCCCTTCGGGGTCCTGGCTAAAGTCAGTAGGATCGCCGATTCCTCCGAAGTCGGAGAGTGTCTGCCTGTACGGCGAGGAACCACCAGTCTGCACACCAATAAGCCAGACATGAGACAACAGATACTCACGCAAACCTCAGGTCCTGTATGACATCACACTGATGTTGGAAAACAGGATGCCTTCATCCGACATACAGGACTTCACGTTGGAGCTTAAGCTAACGAACACAAGCAAGCAAGCAAGCAACCTTCTCCGCCTTCTTAAGTTCTTCTTGTGTGTGTTGGGGTGTCTGTCCTAGTTTTTGTAATTCCGTAGTTCCAGCTCTCATTCAACAGGAGCATTGTGATCTATATATCCAATTTAGAATTACAAATTACTGAACAGAAGGAGTATCCATATCTGGGAAGACTGATTTAGATTGAAGTGAACAGAAGAAGCATCCATATCTGGACAGACTGGCTTGGATTGGAGTAAACAGGAGTATCAATATCTGGACAGATTGATTTAGAATGGAGTGAACAGAAGGAGTATCCATATCTGGACAGATTTATTTAGAATGGAGTGAACGGAAGGAGTATCCATATCTGGACAGACTGGCTTGGATTGGCGTGAACAGAATGAGGATCCATATCTGGAAATACTGGTTTAGACTGGCGTGAACAGAGGAATATCAATATCTGGACAGACTGGCTTAGATTGGAGTGAACAGAAGGCGTATCCATAGATGGAAATACTGGTTTAGACTGGCGTGAACAGAGGAATATCCATATCTGGACAGACTGGCTTAGATTGGAGTGAACAGAAGGAGTATCGATATCTGGAAAGACTGGCTTAGATTGGCGTGAATAGAGTACAAGGCGTGGTCAATCATCAAAACGTTGATGAATAAATCAAGAGGATGTTAATCGATTTCTACTGGGATATTCAGCATTAAAGCGCCTTGGAAGAGTTTGAAGAGAGTGGCACAGCATCCGTCGGAACGTCCCGAAAGCACTAATTAAGATTCTTAAATTCAGTATTCACCGTGCAGTTTTCATTACTTTTTTCAGCCTCGGTCATGCATAACTTGCAACTCTTTTCCATCCATCCACCATGTGGGCGGTCATGTTTCGCCATCTCATTCGATCACCAGAATCGTGGATCAGTTCCGTGTTCCTGTCTCGTCCAAGACACGTGGCCAAGCCATCCAGGTATTTACTTCTCGGCTTTCCCATCGGTCTCTTGCCATTGATCTTGCCAGTTATCACAACGTTCTCCAATTCGTTTCTTCTCATAGCATGCCTACAAATATTGACTATCTACGTCTAATGTTTCCAATCAGTTTACGATTTTCATTTGTTTCTTGCAGGACTTGTTCATTGGGTGTTCTGTCTGTCCATGGTGTTCTGCGTATTTTCCTCAGAAACCACATTTCCACAGCCATCAGCTGTTTTTCAGCTTGACTACTTAATTGTCCACGCTTCACATTGATACAAAAGTATAGTGCTATGTAGCACTTCAACACTCTTTTTCTCGTTTCAATTGATATCTTTTTATTGGCCAGTATGCTTGTCATCTTGCAAAAGGCTACCTTCGCAATGTGTAAAGCGGGGGCGATCATCCCCAACCCAGCGCGTCCACAGGTGGCGGATCGTGGAACGGCCTCTAGATATGGAGGTTAGCTGCGAACCCAATAAGCAGTCGCGGACCAACTGGCGGTAAGCACAGAGGGCGAGGCGGGATCTCAGTGTGGGATCTGATTTCCTTAGAAAATACCTCATATGCTCGGAGACGTGCCTGCCAAGCGAGTCAGGGGCGCTTTAACCCCTCCCCCGGGTAGGTGAAACCTGTTAGCTTTGAACAGCAGTCCATCTAGGAGACGGAAAACTCCAAATATAAACCCCCAAGTTCAAGGTGGACCGGCGTGCTGAGGAACTGGATGGCCACAGGTAAGCTGATCGTGAAAGTTGGACGTCTGGCAGGCGTGCGGGGCGGCACCAGGCGTATGGACTCCTTCGGGACATCCCCTGCCTCTTCTCTAGCAAGCAGGCAATACTAGGGTGACCGGTTATTTCCTTCATTATCCTAACTTTGCTTTTGGAATTAATTAAACACGGGAATCGTCCCCGGAGCTACGGAACACATGCTCTGCGTTTGACACATCTTTCAGAGGTTAGCGAAGAGAGAATGAGGAGGAGAAGACGAGGAAATGGTGTGAGAAGAAGGCATAGAAATAGGAGGGCAGGCGCCAGGAGAACAAGGTGAGGAGGAAGGTGAGGACAGGCATGCTTCGTGCAGAGTGGCTAGCTTCGCTTCGGAGGTCACGGGTGGCAAACATCGTCTGGATCTTTTCTCCGGGCATGCCGGTGTGCTGCAGAATGAACAAGCGGACAGATTGGCTGGCTCTGCAAAACTTTGTGGAGTATTGATGCATGACAAGGCAGATGTAGTCTGGGCCTTGTGGGAGCACGTGTACACCTCGAAGGAGCAAATGGATCATCATGGTCTGGCATAAATGAGGCAGCGAGGAGTGACGAGGAGATCTGGCCGACACTCGACGCTCAGAGGAAAGGCGAGACGGACATATAATCAGATTGCTACTGGTACTATTGGTATTGGAACTCTTCGCTGGCTGCTGAGAATGGGGACGTAGCGCCTATGGGAATGCCCCGATTGCTGTGATGTCGGTTCCTAGATCAATCAATAAATCAATCGCAATGCCAGTTCTTGTTATAATCTCTTCAAGGCATCTCCCATCAGATGTTATGACTGTGCTGAGAAAACTGTATCGATTCACTTGCTTATGAATATGCCCATTTACTCGTTATCACATTGTGGTATTTCCTTATTCCCATATTCTGTGTCTTCTTAATATTCAGTTCTAACCCTAGTTGTTGACTGGGTGCAAAAACCGCATCTACTAAATTTTGCAGGTCCTGTTTATTGTCTGCAATCAAGACTGTATCATCTGCATATCTAATGTTATTGATTTATCGTCCGCCAATGTTGTTTCCTTCCATATCTTCTATATTTCTGAAATTATTTTCACTCTACAGGGAAAAAAGATCTGAAGACATTACACATCCCTCTCTCACACCTCTTTAAGTAGGTTTATATTGACCTACATTGTTATCAATTCTGATGGCAGCTTTTTTTTTTTTTTTTAGCATATCCTTTACAGGACTTAGCTGTCAACACCAGCATCTTTCAGCTGTATGTTGATCTCTTGGCAAGATTACGCTCAGTAGTTTGCCATTGCTTTCTGAGCGTCCGGCTCAGTATGCCACAAGTAACGAGCGGGGGTCGAACCGCCTCAGCTCTCGCTCCGCTACGAGACTCTGCGTGATAAACGGGATTACAGAGAGAAAGTGTTGTAACCCCACAGCCAGAGAGACCGGCGATGGCAGCTTGTTGTTTCCAAAATATGTTTTTTACAAGTATAAGGTCTTTTCCATCAATTTGTAGATCTTCAATCATCCTTATCATGTCGACATGCCTTACTTTATCGAAAGCCTTTGTGTAGTCAATAAAGAAAAGATATAGATCTTTGTTTACTTCTATAGAACGTTCAGTTACTGTTCTCAGTATATACTCAGCATTTACTATGCCCTTGCCTTCTACAAATCCACTCTTGATAATGAAGTAGATATTAATCTACTTCATTTTCAATTCTTATGGCAGCTTGTTGTTTCCAATATATGTTTTTCACAAGTCTAATGTCTTTCCCACTGGCGTCCGTGGCGAAGGAATTACGGATGTTGTTAGTAATCCCATATATCCGCGTTCAAAGCACAGCTGCGAGCGTTGTGGCAGCAGACCGCGTTGCGTTGGTTTTGCGTTGGTATTGGTGGCGGTCGTTGTGACATTTTGGTACCTAATGTGCAACTAGCAAACTTGGGAATTAAATTTGCACAAACTTAACAGTTAGCACAGCATATGTTCAAGATGATATAAGAATGTGGGCTTACGTAAAAGTCTTTTGATTTTACCAACGCGAGGTGTAATAAATACACAGAGATTCCTAAATTGTAGGACTGGGAATGTATGGGAAAGGGGGGGGGGGATAAGTTAATTAATGCCAACAAAACACGCCCAACATAATATATGTGCAGGAGAATCACTAACTTGATAATTAAGGGACTATCGCAGGAGACAGTAAACAACAGGAAACTGGTAAACTAAACACAGTGAGCACTGAGAGAAGTTTAGGCAGATATTTGCTTTATCCTGTGAAACCATTAGTTTGGACATTCTTACGGTGTTATTAAACACTTAAATCTCCCTGAGGGGGCGGGGGGGGGGGGGGGTCATCTTATTGCATATAGACTAGACACGAGTCTACCCTGTGCAGTCAGTCATGTAGTGTTGACCAAAACAGTGTGATGAATTCATTTCTGTGGATTAACTGGATCAATGGGTGCAACAGGTAATGTAACGCGTATAAAAAGAAACCCCCTGTATTAGAATAACCCTCTAGTCTCAGTCATACGTAATCTGAAGTGATATACTAATTATTTACCTTTTGTTGGTAAGGAAAATATTGGTTTTTCTTTCTTCATCTATCACACAGTCTATAAATAATGAGAAGGATCTACCGTAATGTTCCTTTTGCTATGTGATTATACATATTCATAAAGTGCATGAAATATGTATGATTTATGAGACTATTTACCACGAAAAGGAAGTGGTGACGATGTCACTCGTAATCAGAGTCATGCCACTAAACTAGACCAATGGGTAATTGAAGGTGCGATTGAGTGTGATGCTCAGTGCACGAAAGGGATTAGACATGTCTATTAGACATGAAATGATAATTGCCTATGTCATGTGGATATGTGTGGATATTGAGCACGTCCACTCATGAGAGTGACGAAACACAGCAGACAAGGGTCTTGCTGACTTACAGCTATGTATTAGTATGCACTCCTTTTCCCAAACCCGAATATTTTTGTGATGATAAGTACATTGCTGTTGTACGTATTATGTTAAAAGATGTAGGTGGTGGCCATGTGGTACTTATGATGATCCTACCTGTGGGACATCTTTCTTATGAGTGATCATGCATCCGTGAAGGATGGGTCTCTGCCTTTGCCACTCATGACTGCCAGTGCCACTCAAGAAGCCAGATAAGTGGCATGCCAAACCCATGTAATCTCATAATGGACCAGGGGTAAAAGTCAGACAAAATGTGGAGCTACAGATAGCAAGATTAAAGAAGAAAACGAATAAGAGTGACCCCATGAATGTGAACTATTGTAACAGTCCTTAACTTAGCCAAAGACACAAGCATAATCATCATTAGTTTACTTTGCTAAGAACATTGCCTTGTGTTCCGGAGTTTTTAAGAGATATAACATATTAGATAGTTAGGAATAAGGATATCCGTTGTGTAATAATCCTGTATATTTGCTTGCCCATGGTGTATCCTTTCCCCCAATTATTGATTAGAAACTTATCTTCTTATTACACTGTGTTATTCAGTGATTTTACTTTTGTTTTAAACTCAGACTTATATGTATGTACTGTGTTAAAAATTGTGTGAAAGTGCTACTTCATTTGACAACAAAATCCGTAGAACAGGTGACAGGGATAAGACTCGCTTTCAGACTAACCAGAGTTCTAACCAGAGAGAGCAATCACCTCTTCTGAGGCCAGAAAATTTCATGTTCTCTCTTAGACTTCCCCTAGGGAAGACCTGACTTAATATCTTAGTGGAATCTTACTATATGTGTCTGTTTCAGTACTAAGACGTCTTACGAGCTATTTCTGGTTTTAATTTAGAAGTCGGTAACTACGAATGGGGGATATACATCTCCAATTTCTATTTTACATACCACAATCGTTTAGAAAGTAATGGCACACTACTGAACGTAAACTGACCAAGAGATCACAGCGGCAGAAATGCTGGTGTAGACTGCGACGTTCTGTAAAAAGCATATGCAAAAAATAAAATGTCTTTCTAATCAATGTGTAGATTTTCAAGCATCCTTTTCATGTTGACATGTCTCTCTTAATCGAAAGTCTTTGTGTAGTCAATAAAGCAAAGATGTAGATCTTTGTTTACTTCTAAGGAACTTTCCATTACTTTTCTCAGCATATAAACTTCATTTAATATACCTTTGCCGACTACAAACCTACATTGTTTTTTCTCCTATTTCAGGTTGTATTTTCTTCCTAACTCTTTGCATGATAATTCTTAGCAAAATCTTCGTGATGTGACTCATTATACAAATTGTTGGATGTTGATCACATTCCAAGGCTCTTTAGTTCTTTTGGATGTCAATAAATATAGAATTACATAATTTATGAGATATTTCTTCAGTATCATATATTGTATTCAGCAGCCTGATAACTTGATCTATTATATATTCTTGTAAAGAATTAATCATTTCTGTTGTGATTTTGTCTGAACCGGCGGTCTTGCCAGTTTTCATAGGTTTAAGAGCATTCTGAAACTCTATCTTCAGAATTGAAGGTCCTTGATTATTATTTAGAATATCACACTGTTCTACTCTGTTATCATCATATAGGTTTTTCACAAAATCTGACCATACCTGCAACATCTGATCTTTGTCTATTATGATTTTTCCATCTTTTGTTTTTAGGCAGCCTGCTGATGTAAGTGTTCTTTGATTAGTAAGCTCCTAAATTCTTCTGTGCATTTATTTGGTATTTTTACTGATGTGGTGTTTTTCAATTTGTATGCAGTTTTTCTAAAGCCATGCTTCTTTTGCCTCCTTACATAATGTTCCGACTTTTGTGTGTGTGTGAATTTCTTCATATTTGTCAGGATTAATTTTGCTGTGTATTATTATTTCCATTAATTGTAAAATTTCTTCATTCTCCCATTTCTTACGACCAACTTTCTTTAACTTTGGAACAGATTTTTCTGCAGCCTCTCTGATGGAATTCTTTAACATTTCCCATTGATCATCCACATCTTAAAATATGATCTCTAGATCAGACAATATATCATATTTGTGTTTCCATTATTTTTCATTATATTTAATGTTTCCTATTGTATGCTTGAGTTTCTTTAACTTTACACTGAATGTATCTGTAACAACTCTGTGATCACTGTAACAGTCTGCATTGGGAAACGTTTATATGATTGTTAACGCATTTCGAAACCTTCAATTAGTATGCAATCTATCTGGTTTTTAATCCTGCTGTCTGTTTCCTCCATGTCCATAATCTTCTATGATGTTGTTTAAACCAGTTATTTCCTCGAACATTTCCTGTTCGTTTGTCTATTCTACAAGTCTGTAACCTCTTTCGCTTCGCTCTCCCACACTATGGTTTCCTACATTGCATCCATCGCCTTGATTTCCTAAGTTTGCATTGAAGTCGCCCATTATGATATTTATTTCTGATGCTTTTACGTTTCTTCTAATCAGACTCCATGACATTATAACACTACTCTATACTTTTTTTTTCACCGCATTCACTTCTTGGAGCATATATTTGAATGACGTTCATGTTAAAAGGTCTGAAGATTAATTTTACTAATAGAACACTGTCAAGGAGCGATACTGTCAACTTCACCAGTGTTATTCTAATGATGAAGAGGGGCTCCTGCTCATGTCATGCGACTCAATGTTGTCCAGGGTAAAGATGTATGATGTCCTTGAGAGTCCCCTGGAATTGTGGCAAGGCCCGTAGGTCGGCACACTGCATTCAACCGTTCACCGCAACACGACAAGAACTTACACTAACGAACACTCCATGAGCATGATGACTGATGCCGTTTATTTGCCACCATTAAAATAAGTCGTGTTCACAAACAGTCTCTCCGGCTGGCTGCCTTTAGACTTGCTACAACCATCCACCGCAGATTCATGCTCTTGCCACAAACTTCCATATCATGTAGCCCAGGTGTTTGCGTTGGTGTCAAGTAGCCCCTAATTCGTGTGAGTGTGGAGTCTGGTGCTAACGGCTCCAGCCGTCAAGCCAACACGATCGCCCAGCATGGTCATTTGAACTCGGCACTTACGTTGTCATACCAGGATGAATTAGCGCCCACTTTCGCTGTCCGGCGATTACTAGATGCCGTGGCTGGTCACGCAGATGTCTGTGTGAACAAGTGACTGCTGTCGATGGATGAACGAGTATAGCGTTCTAATGCATCTGTGGTACTACTGTCAGTGTAGAGCGTAGAAGCGTCTAACTTGCGTGTAAGCTGGTGGTGAAGTGTTTAAGACAACAGTTGCGTTGTTAATCAACGCAACTTGATGACATAGCACTTGTACAATTGTAGTGCTACATCGTGCTTTATTCAACTAATGTTCTATTTATGTTCACTGATGTACGTGCACATCAGTTCACTCTCTAACTGCCTGTCATACTGCATATGACAGACACATCCCAAAATCCTATAACAGAATTTGATGTTTGTCGATCCAAAATAATGGCTTCACCTCTTTGCCGTTCTTCTCCCCCAGAATAAATAATCTTACGATCTTCCCCTGTCATAATCCCTGCCCCTTTCCATCTCGTATCGCATATTCCTAATATATTAATATTATCATTTGCTATTTCTTGTTTTATGTTATTTAATTTTTCCTCGTCGCGTAACCTCCACACGTCCCATGTTGCTGATTTCAGTATTCCTGTCCTTTTCTTGTGATGATCTGTAATTAGGCGAATCAAGATAAACTAGGCGCGACTTTAAAGCAGGTAGTTTGCCGCTGCTTTCCTTCTTGTTCGTGACCATACTGGCCCGTGACCGTAACCATTGCTTCGTCAAAGAGATCTTCTGCCAACCGTCGCAAAACTTGAGACCATGACCAACAACTATCTGTCGGCTGCCCTCACAATTCCATCCACCACCTGCCTTCTCTTGGTTTCTTGTGAACAACTTCCGAATACGAATACAAAACAACAGCACATCCTCCTCAGATAAACACAAAGATCTCCTCCGAATAAAACATTACTACCTCGTCGTTATTTTACCAGAAGCAATCAGCAATCGAAATTATGCCATCAGCTTAACGCATGTTGTTATCATTATGTCCACCAAGCGATATATCTGGTATACTCTGTGTGGATTTCATTATTTCGCTCTACAAATTGTACAGATTGAGTGGTAGTAAAAAAACAATAACTCTTCTAACATCTTGTTTAATGTATTAAAATTTCCAGTTTAGGTTGACAATTTTTACATCTGCTTTATGCAATGTCATTCACAGTCTTTTACATGTGACTTCTTTGGCAGAGCTAAGAGTATAGATTTCAAGAAATAATTATGTACATGGGCATTGTTGTCATTTCTATACAATATTAAAACACAGTTTTAATTTCCCCAGCAGTTATGTTGTATGGCCTAGCTAGTTTGCTTTTGCTTACGATTTCTGTAGCATCTTTGCTTCTGCTGTTTTCATTCGCGGTTCGTTACATTGGCCGTGGATGTATATTTCTAATCGTCATCAACAGTGGCGTCGTCCAGCTTGAATGAATCGTTGTGTTCAGACATGATTTATCAGATATGTGAAAAGAAAGTAGTCTCGTATTGTTTTTCTTCTTGGCTATGGTCCGTGATTGTAGTCATTGTCTCTATAAGGTGATCCACTACCTACTGTCGTGAAACTTGAGACCATAACCAATAACTATATGTCAGCGGCTCCCTAGCTCTTTCCACAAACTACTTTCGTATCTCCACGTTATGGTCTGGACTCTTTGCTTACACTGACTGCATTCGTACTATTGTTATCCCGCCTAACGTAGTCAGACGTGAATGTTTGTCTCATGCAATATGCACATCTTTATGTGTTCTTTCTTGTTAGAATAACATTGCAGAAAAAGACATAACCTGTCATTGATTATTCAGTCAGTATTCCTGTGCTAACAAACTCACTGTGCTACACGAGAACTCTATTTGATAGATAAGATTCAACCATAAACAATTAAAACAGGTGTATGCAACTCCCCGATTAAGTGAGAGATAATACATTCAGGCAAGGTGTATATATTCTATAATGAACGCAAATCCAACAAACCCGACTATAACTATTTCATTTCGTTTCATCATAATTAAGTCGACGATGTATGTGTTACAGCAATTTAAGCCATGTTACTCTAACAGCTTAATTAAGCTTAAATTTGAGAGCCAGATAATCATCTCTTTGGGATGCATCGATGCAGCTGGAATCAAAACTATTATATATGCCACTGCATAATTCTGCTGTCACCTCTCTATATATCCATATCTAACTGCTTGAAAACCTTTGTTCTTATTTGACACTTTTCACAGATGAACTTCTGCGCAGCCTTCCTAGACATGTACGCGTGTCTAACAACGTGTGATATGAATGCTTTTTATTTTTAGGTTTTAATGTTTAATTAAATTTTCTAATTTCATGTTGTTGTTTTTTAAAGATCTGTTTGTGTTGTTCCTGGTGAAGCTCATTAAGATTGAAACGTTAATTCGTTGTGTTGTGGTGTAGCTTATTTTTATCTTATGTCAACTGTATTATAATTATTGTTGTTTGCCGGATCTACGTTCGTTATGTACATTGTTCGGCAGGTACATTGTGACTGTGTCTATTATCTCCCACCTTTTCGCAGTAGTCACACAAACCTAGTAGTTTTCATTTGATCCGTCTGAAAGAAGATGCAATTTGTGAATATGTAGTACTTGTTCGTGTATACAGAAGGAAAATATATGTTAAAACACTGCGGGGAAACATCAGGCACGAACAGATGCAAGATGTGATCATGCGTATGCGCTTGTTTATGTTTCTTTACCGCAGGAATTCCGCAGACCTTCTGTAGTCGAGATATTTCTTGTGCAGTGCTAGTTCATGATTTTCTGTGCACATACATATCGAGGAAATAACTAATACATACACAAGAAAGACGACAGTGACCAGTGGCAACAACAGTCAAAGCGGACACGCCAACAGCGTGAAATAACAACAGATCACAGTGCAACACATGTCTTCATTGGAGACTCCCTGCTGAAGGGAATCTGTAGTGATAGCATGTCATCTTCTGACAGCGAATCAACTTCAATCTACCCTGTACCAGGCGCTAACATAGGCTGACCCTACACTGCGAAAATTACAACAGTCCATATTGGTGTCAACGACATAATGGATAATAAAATCATCAGCACCTCACAACTAGCTACATTGGAGGTGCTGTTGCGCAATAAATTTCCTAAACCATCTTTGTTTAAATCATTTATCATTCCACCATGTTACGGGTTCCAGCGTCGTACTGTCGATGCTGCCAATCTAATGTTATATAAATTTTGTAAAAATAATAACATGAATTTTATTAATAACACCCCATACTTTACGTCACCGTCTGGGGCTCCTAAGAAAAAAACTATACAGGGATCAAATACATTGTTCCAAGCTAGGAAGTAGCTTCCTAGCAAAGAACATAAAATATCCCCAACGCGCACAACAACCAGCACCTGTTTCACATCTCACAGTGTTCAGAAAACACTCCCTCTCTTCCCACACCACCCTTGCCTGTACCCCAGGAATACAATGCCGTGAATAGGAACCCAAGCTCCAATCCAAATGTTGCTAACTATGATAATTTGTTTCCTACCTTGCCCTTAAAACAATCTCCCTCTATCATGTCAAAGGGGACACCGTTAAACAATGGTTCTGTGCCCCCGATGCCTGCTTCCAATGTAGGCATTTCCAGTGACACTTCTATGAGTGGAGCCGTCAACTTCAGCAGCTAATGAGGTACAATCCTGCAGCCCGGCACCAATCATTTATTATATTACTCCAGCAAAGACATTTTCCTGCCCCCTCTAACAGCCTTAACTACTTCTAAATAAAGTTTCGAAATCCCTGCATTTTTTATACCACAAGCGACATCTTCCTTTTAGTTTGTAATGTTCGCCAATCACGATCAGTGGCTCAATAAAAATGGTCTATATATAGGCCATCTCAATATGTTTCATCTGCTCAACAAATTACCTGAGCTCTCGGTAATACTGTCAAAACAGTTCCATGTGTTTGGAATCACAGAAAGTCGTCTTAACGACAAAATAAACGACTCCGAAATCTCACTTAAGGCGTTTAAAGTAATTCGTAAAGATGCAAATCAAAAATTAGAGACAGGTATTGATGTATAGATTTCCAATTCCCTCAACTGTTCCCGTAGAAGTGATCTCGAGACCGTGGGGATAGAATGTGTTTGGTTAAAGAAGAAGCCAGCCATCCAACAACCGTTTCTCATTGGATACCTATATAGGAATCCTTGTGCCGGGTACAGCTGGTATGACTGCTTCTCTACAATGATGGATAGAGTGTTTACAGCAGGTAGAGAAGTTATGATACCAGGTGACTTCAACATAGATATTAGTAAATCTAACCAGACACGGGATAATATCATCCTTTCTTACAATTTCAAACAACTAATAAACCGTCCCACAAGGGTTACTGACACCTCCTCTGCTATAATTGATCATATATATGTTACATGTCCAGATAATATTATTGAATGTTCTGTTCCTGTTAGTACAGTTAGTGACCATTACCCAGTATGTTGTACATGGTCAGAAATTTGGTTTAAATCTCTTAAACATAAACATGTAAGTATCAAATTTAGAAATTTTAAAGCATTCAACAAAGATTTATTTTTGCAAGACTTAAGAAAAGCAGCCCTTGATCACGTTTACCAACTTCCTGACCCGGACGATGCATTAGCTTTCTGGACGAAGACAGTCTACAATGTGTTCGATAAACACGTGCCAATCAAAGAAGTTCGAGTCCAAAATCAACATAAATCCCCATGGGTCACTAGTGAAGTGCTGGAAATCATGAGAGAGCGAGATACAGCACACAAAAATAAAGACTTCATCAATTACCGCAGACTAAGGAATAAAGTTAAATATGAAATTCGTAGGATAAAAAGATCATTTTAAAAATTTGATTGTAGATAATTCGAACAGTACAAATATATTGAAGGCTATTAACTTGCTAACCAATAAGAAACGCCCTTCAGAATCAGCAATACCAAATTCTATAACAAGCGATGAGTTCAGTTGGTTCTTTCAGTCAGAAATAGCGAATCTAAAGTCTTCAATGCCAGACTTATCATGTAATTTAAATTCACTGGCATGATTCTGTGAGGAGAAATGTACCAGAATTATTCCCGCTGAGATTCCCTTAATGTCTGTTGCAGAAGTTTATAAATATCTCTTAAACCTCAAATCAACAAATTCACACTGCCTAGATGGTATCAGTAATAGAATTCTTTGTTGTGCTGCACCAGTCATTAACATTAACATTAACAACGATCTAATAATTAACAGTCAATCTGAGTTTCGACCTAAATTATTTTTGCCATAGTGCTCTAACAAAAATGACCGATAACTGGCACTTAAACATCAGAAACGGTAGAATTTGTGGAGCGGTGTTTGTAGACTTTAAAAAGGCTTTTGATATGGTTGATCACGATATTTTAGTTAGAAAACTAAAACAAATGAAGACAAGCACCAATATGATTAACATAATTACGTCATTTCTATAAGACAGACAACACGTCGTGTCCTTCAATAACTATCTGTCAAGCTCCACACAGCTTAATATTGGTGTGCCTCAGGGCTCAATACTAGGTCCGCTGCTTTTTGCAGTTTATATTAATGATCTTCCTTTATATATCAATACAACATGTGATCTATTTGCTGACGACTGTACTATATATACTAGTCAAGAAAACCGTAGTGAATTAGAGAATTCTTTACAAAAGGAACTTGATAATCTTACTAGATGGAGCAATGAAAACCGCATGCAAATTAACATCGACAAAACCAAATCCATGCTAATAACGACCAGACAAAAACTACAGGCACTAACCATAACTGGAGCACCGCTCGAACTCCGCATTGAAACGTTATCTATAGTTAATGTGAATGAACATAAAACACTAGGTCTTTTAATTGACAGCCATTTGAGCTGGAGCTCTCATGTTCACGTTCTTACCAAGAAAATAGCGCAAAATGTTTACCAACTTGCTAAAATCCAGCACTTTCTGGACGAAAGCACACGAAAATTATTCTATACATGCTATATCCAATCACATCTCGATTACTGTTTCACAGTTTGGGATGGTTGCCCTAAATCTAATTTAAAACGACTATATCGTCTACAAAACAGCGCTATACGTCTAGTTTCTTGCATAAATCACGTTGAAAGTAATAATTTATACAGTCATCAAAGACTTCTACCACTTCAAAAGCGCTTCCTTGTTAACAAAGCCAAATTAGTGAATAAAATTGTATCTCAAAATACCCCAGAGTATCTTCTACCAATGATTCAATCTAATGCAATGAACAGCAAGCGCCTAAATTTGTTACATGTCCCAAAGCCTAGATTGGACCTATACAAAACATGTTTCGCCTATTCTGGTGCTCACTTATAGAATGATCTTCCTCCACAGCTGAAAACTCCAATGAATCCCTACACATTTAACCGAAAACTCTTTCAATACTTAATCCATACCGATTATATGCCACCATAATTCATTTGCTGGTATAATTGTTCATTATAATTGTTTAACTATAACAGTTCAATATATATGTGTGTGCGTGTGGGAAAGAGAGAGAGAGAGAGAGAGAGAGAGAGAGAGAGAGAGAGAGAGAGAGAACGTGTCTGTCAGAGAGAGTGAGAGAGTGAATGTGTGTGTGCGCAAGTGCATGCGTGTGTGTGGAGAGAGTGATTGAGCGAGAAATGGTGAGGGAATGTTTCAGTGCATGCATGCGTACGTGTATGTGTGAGAGTGAGTGAGGGTGTGTGTGCGTGCGTGCGTTCATGCGTATGTGTATGTGTGAGAGAGTGTGATTGAGAGAGTGAGTGTGTGTGTGAAGGATTGTGAGAGAGAGTGAGAGAAAGTGAGTAGGTGAGTGAATGAGTGAGGAGTGAATGAGTGAGAGAGTGAGTGTGTGTGAGTTAGTGAATGAGTGTTAGAGTATGTGTATGTGTGTGTGTGTGTGTGTGTGTGTGTGTGTACAAGAGAGAGAGAGAGAGAGAGAGAGAGAGAGAGAGAGAGAGTAAAAGAGTGAGTGAATGGTGCGCTAGGCTAAGAGAGAGTGAGTGAAACATTGAGTGATAGCGTGAGCGTGAGTGTCTGTCTGAGTGAGAGAGAGAGAGAGAGAGAGAGAGAGAGAGAGAGAGAGAGAGAGAGAGAGAGAGTAAGAGAGTTAGAGATAAAGTGAATGAAGATGGAGAGAGTGAATGAATGAGGGAAATAGTGAGTGTAAGAGAGAAAGAGGGAGAGAGAGAGCGAGAGAGAGCGAGAAAGAGAGTGAGACAGTGGGAGAGTGGATGTGTTAGTGTGTGTGTGTGCATGCGCGCGCGCATGCGTGTAAGTGTGTGTATATGAAAGAATACACAGAGAGAGAGAGAGAGAGAGAGAGAGAGAGAGAGAGAGAGAGAGAGAGAGAGAGAGAGAGAGAGAGAGAGTTGATCAGACGCATGTCATGTAACACGCATTTCATGTAACACGCGAATCCATATGTTTGTATATTCTCATCTGTCATTTTATCAGTTGAATATAATTTGATTATTATGCATAATATAAACTTATGTATATTACTGTAATTTTAGTGTGAGAGTCAGTGAGTGGGAATAAGAGAGAGAATGAGTGAGCGTGAAATTGAATGTGTGTGTGTGTGTGTGTGTGTGTGTGTGTGTGTGTGTGTCTGTCTCTGTGTGTATCTCTGTGTGTGGTAGAATCACTATTTTTTTACGTCACACACTGTATATGTACGCATTTTTCTCCATGTTTAACATTTTTATGAGACTGCTCACGACAGTTGTCTGTGTATGTGTGTGAGTAAAGTGTGGGAGTTTGTTCATACTAGTTCCAATGCTCACGTGAGGTATTATGTATGTGTCTAGATGTGAGGATGTGTGAGTGTGTGTGTGGAGGATGTGTGTGAGTGTGGGGATATGTGTGAGTGGGTGGAGATGTGTGGATGGTTTGGGCGAAGTATGTGTGGGTGGCGGGGTTGTGTGGGCAGGGGATGTGTGTGGGTGGATTGGGGATGTAAGGGCGGGTGGGGAGATCTGTATGGTGTGTGTGTTTGGGAAATGTGTGTGGTGGGGGATGTGTGTATGGTGTATGGGTGGGGGAATGTTTGTGGTGGATGGGTGAGGATATGTGTGTGGGTGGGGGGCAGTGTTTGGGTGGGGGATGTGTGTGATGGGTGCGGAAAATGTGTGCAGTGTGTGGTGGTTGGGGGAAATATGTGTGAAGGGGGAATGTGTGGGTGTGTGGGTGGGGGTATGCGTTTGGATGGGTTGGGGTGTGTAGATGTTGGTGGGTAGTGAGATATGTGGGTGTTGGCAGGATGTATGGATGGATATGTGTTGTTGAAAGTAGGGGTGTGGGAATGGGTGTGGGGGATGCATGTATGGGTGGAGGATGTGTGTATGGGACTGGTGCGAGGGATGTGTGTATGGGTGGGGGATATGTGTGGGTGGGTGGAGATGTGTGGATGGTTTGGGCGAAGTATGTGTGGGTGGCGGGTTGTGTGGGTAGGGGATGTGTGTGGGTGGATTGGGGATGTAAGGGCGGGTGGAGAGAAGTGTATGGTGTGTGTGTTTGGGAAATGTGTGTGGTGTGTTGTGGGAGATGTGTGCATGGTGTGTGGGTGGGGGAATATTTGTGGTGGATGGGTGAGGATATGTGTGTGGGTGGGGGATGTGTTTGGGTGGGGGATGTGTGTGATGGGTGCGGAAAATGTGTGCGGTGTGTGGTGGTTGGGGGAAATATGTGTAGGTGGTGGGGTGTGTGGGTGGGGGATGTGTTCGTGGATGGAGAATGTATGAGTGGGGGTGTGTGAGTAGCTTAGGGATGTGTAGGTGGGTGAGGGATGTGTATGTGTCGGTGCGGGATGCGTGAGTGAGTGGAGAATGTGTGTGGGTGGTGATATGTGTGATGGAGAGATGTTTGGTTGGGGGTGGGTGGTTGGGGAAGTGTGAGTGCGTAGTGGAGGATGTGTGGGTGAGTGAGTGAGTGTGTGTGTTGGTGAATGGGTGGGGAATGTGTGTGTGGGTGGTGAGAGGTGTGTGGTGTGTTGGTCTGGGATATGTGTGTGGTTTGTGGATGGGGGATGTGTGTGTGGGCGGGTGGGGGATGTGTGTGGTGTGTGGGTGGGGGTATGTGCGGGGTGGGTGTGTGAGGGTATATGTGTGGATGTGGGTGTGGATATTGTGTGGTATGTGGATGAGGGATGTGTGTGTGGTGTGTAGGTGGGGGATGTGTGGTGGTATGTGGGTGTGGGATGTGTGGGTGAGAGATATGTGTGTGTGGTGCGTGGGCTGGGAATATCGTGTGGTGGGATGTGGGCTAGGAAATGTGTGGGTGGGTGAAGGATGTATGTGTGGGTGGTGGGGTGTGTGAGTGGATTGGAGATGTATAGGTGGTTAGGGAGATGTGTGTGTGTGGGTACAGAGATGTCAGTTGGTGGGAATGTGTGTGTATGGTTTGGGGATGTGTGAGTGAATGTGAGATGTGTGGCTTGGTGGGGGATCTGTGTGCGTGGGTGGGGAATATGTGGTCAATGGAGTTGTGGTTGGGGGATGGGTGGTTGGAGGTGTGGGTGGGGAGAGGATATGTGGGTGGGGGATGGGTGTGTGGGTTAGGATGTGTATGT
Source organism: Cepaea nemoralis (assembly GCA_014155875.1). Lineage (NCBI taxonomy): Eukaryota > Metazoa > Mollusca > Gastropoda > Stylommatophora > Helicidae > Cepaea > Cepaea nemoralis. Next base: position 47,214 of record JACEFZ010026854.1, on the reverse strand, counting down.
GGGTGGGCGCGGGATGTGTGGGTTGGTGGTGATGTTTTTGTGGGTGACGAGTGTGTTTGGGGTGATGGAACAGGTGGGGGCAGTGTGTGTGGGTGGGGGATGTGCGGGAGGGGATGGGTCGGTTGGTGGGGTATGTGATGATGTGTGGGTAGGTGGGAGATGGGCCTCATAACATGGTAATTTGTCTTGTTTATGTTTACAACATTCATTTCACAGTGTCTTTTTTCCTTCCTATGTGAATGTATAATGCTCCTGCTGGTAGAAAGATGAGTGATTGGAAGGGCCGAATATAAGACGAGCCTGTGTGCCCAATTTGGATCCTTTTAAATTAAAGTTGATTTGATTTGATTTGAAATGATTTCAGCTAGCAAATGTGGCCAATTTTGTTTTCGCTCGCCCTCTTTGAACCCTAAAGTAGTCCACACGGGGCTGAGGTTTGCGAGTGGGTAAGTTTTCCCTACTACCAGTGTCCGCCGTCATCAGGCAAACCCACTTCGACTGGTGAGATACTTGAAATTTATATCACAGACCAAGAACAAGATGTCCAACTGACTGGTGGAGGGAGAGAACCACCATTCAGCCATCAGCGCACAGGAAATGTAAGAAGTGGTGGTCTTAATTTCTCGGTCACGCGATTTCATGTTACCAATTGACATCACGATATTATCTGCCCTAAGCTAACCTGCTATCTATCTTGTATTAGGTTACATCACGGTATTATCTGTCATATGCTCACCTGCAATCTATCTTTAATCAAGTAACGTCACGGTATTATGTGCCCTATGCTCACCTGTAATCTATCTTTTGCCAAGTGAGATAACGGTATTATCTGCCCTATGCTCACCTGCATTCTATCGTTTACCATATTTGTTTTTTCTTGTCGCATATCCTTTACATGACATTGCTGTTAACACCAGTATTTTACCGCTGTTGTTGATTTATTGGCAAGATTACGCTCACTAGTTTGCCAATGCTTTCTGAGCGGCCGGCTCACTTATCCAGTAAGTCATCAGCGCGGCGAGAACCGCTAACAATTCTCGCGCGCTGCGTTACACTAAGTGGATAAACGGGATTACGGCGAAAGTAGTTTAACAACTAAGCTAGTGACTCCGGTTTTACCAAATTACATCACGGTATTATGTGCCCTATGCTCACCTGCAATCTATCTTTTACCAAATTACATCCCGGTATTAGCTGTCCTATGCTCACCTGCAATCAATCTTTTACCAAGCTACATCACGGTATTATCTGTCCTATGCTCACCTGCAATCTATCTTTTACCAAATTACATCGCGGTATTATCTGTCCTATGCTCACCTGTAATCAACCTTTTACCAAGTTACATCATGGTACTATCTGCCCTTTGCTCACCTGCTATCTATCTTTCAATAAAATACTATATACGTACAACACACATACACAACCATACATACGAATCATATTATGTTAGAACTATGCGTGAATCTAAAATTAGCCACAGATGGTCACGCATCGCACCACAGTAAAACGATCGATACGTTGTCCCGCATGCGCACAGATTCGTGAAACCTAGTCTGCACGTGAGAGTTTGTCTAACCAGTCACAAGAAATACCTGCGTGCATTGACCTCAGTACGTCGATGATAAAAGTGAGTACATAACGCTATGGTTAATGTGTTTGTTTATCTCTTGATTCTTCTGCCGGCTGCCTTCCGCGTATCGTTCAATAGCTGCGCTATGTATGCATACTCAGCATTACAACATTGCAACCGTATTTCCCAACATTTACTCGTGTTTTCTGGCACAACTGCAACACTCTTGCAACTAACATTAAATGGCACGACTGTCACACTCATACAACTAACATAACACGGTCATCGCCTCCTCAACTCCGTTCTATGATTGTGCTATATGTTATACAATAAAACGAAAATAGAAAATGTCTGCAGTTTTAAGAAGGGCCACAAACATATCAATGAAGCTGCGCACTAACAACGTAACCGGTGGTGAAATCTAATACACATTCGAAAATGTTGAACGAAAGATGAAGCCAGAAATAAAGGCCCAAGGGGAAACCCACTATGGGACTGATGTTCTGGAACCATCATATGTTATAGGTCTGGATGCACGGACGGACAGGGGGCCAGTATTTCCTTCACACAATCTTTCGCTAACCACCGACGTGGCCAAGTGATTAACGGGCTCGAGCTGAAACTTTATCTGGAGGTAGCTGTGGGGGTTCGTTTCGCACGCAGGTCAGTTGGACTTAAATGTTGACATCTCGTCCTTGACTTGCGGACGTTAATTACATGTACCTCAGAAGTCGGAGGGCGTTCACAAGATGGCGAGGGACACTGGGCAACAGGAGAAGCCACCCTTCACGCAAAACGTCAGCCCAGGGCACACCCCTGTGGTTGCAACTATGTGTGGACTACGAACAAGTTCAAAGCGAGTGAACATTTTAAAAGCAAAAGAAAATAAAACTATATCAAATCTACAGACGTTAGTAGTGTCTGTAATCGGGTGGCTGTTAATGACTGTACGATATGTCCAAACTATAACAAATATACAGACGTTAGTAGTGTCTGTAATCGGGTGGCTGTTAATGACTGTACGATATGTCCAAACTACAAATATACAGACGTTAGTAGTGTCTGTAATCGGGTAGCTGTTAATGACTGTACGATATGTCCAAACTATAACAAATATACAGACGTTGGTGGTGTCTGTAATCGGGTAGCTGTTATTTACTGTACGATATGTCCAAACTCTCCGAGAACACGTTCTTGCCTGTTACAGGCAGTATGACTGTGTGGATTATAAGGTGGTAAACAATCTGAATTTCTATTTGATAATGCATTGTTAAACAACGGGAGTTGTTTCTACAGCCATTGTTTCTCTTCCCATTAATTGACTGTATAACCTTGTTTGGCTAGCCAACATCAACTATTAGTTTAATCACATGGCAAGTCACTTGCACAACGTCGCATTCATGCCGCCTCATCAAGCAGACTCGATCCCTAGCCAGTTGCTCTTACTGGTTTGTCCACTGTCGTGTTTGACGACCATATTGCGTCTAACAGAAAGCATGGTAGCATATACTATTCTACCTGAAGCACTGTTACTGCTAGTATACATTCATTATTCCAGGCCTCACCACCTGCTGTAATTTACATTGTTAGACCTGGTCGCTGTGACCTCCGTGTCTTAACATCTGTAATATCTCCTGGTTGAAGACATGTATGAGAGGTCAAAGAATGGTCATCGCAGAGTATGATGATGCATAACTTATTAATTATCACAGTTGAAGAGTACATTTGTATGAGATATCAATCATTCGCCAGCATAATGTGTTTGTTCTACACTAATTCCGAATCTGTTTCTTCATATAATCTGCTATCACTTCTTGCTTGATCAAACACAATTTTTCTATTACTATGTTAATACTGCAAACGCTTAATATGACTGGTATCCACTGTGAAAGGTGCAGCAGCTATTCAAATGAGAAGACTTTAAATACAATCACAGATTCTGATTGGTTGTTAACATGGTCGTTATCTAACTGGAACTCTCAGGTTTTTCACGGCTGTAAACTCTGGCCCAAACATCGGGTCGACGGTAAAATACTCCAGGAATAAAACAGACATAACACCGTGGCTATTACAAATATGTGTACATTTGGCAGTAATCTTTCAGCACGAGTCACGTGCACATTTCACGTGTTCTTAGCATGTAAATAACAGAATTAAGTGCTTGCATGCAACAAGTTGTTTTCATAACTGATTCTCCGTGGAACCAGTATTCTGACAGACGTACTGAACAAACGATTATATTAAGACATGGTCGGCAATGGGAGAGGGGACAGTCAGAAGACAAGAGTTTGTCTCCAACAGAGAGAACAGGATTACAACAGAAGGCATTTTTGACTGCATTATAGAGGCGAATAAACATTCATTTCAGTATCCGTGACATTATCGTGATCTTTAAAGGAAGGAGGCAAGATGTTGGGAAAACAGGCGAGAGCAGTCATGAAAATCAATCTCATGTAAAAGCCAGCTACAGCTGAATTATGCATGTTGTAATGTTATCGTGATCAAACTTGTGTATAACAGGATGTCAAACACTATCAAGGACATCACATCGTGTGCATTATCATGTTGTGTGGGCGTCCACGTCTCTGCACAGATTTCGGTTCATACTAAACTTGATCAGTGTTATCGTTGATATCCATGCCACCGTTCTAGACTACACAGCACTTGTTCTGTCCGTTTGCCTCTATCACCTTTACAGCTGAACTTTTCAGTCGTCATGATATTCACCAGTGCCTTGCTTCTCACTTATTATTGCTTGCACTTTCATAAGCACGGCAGGTCGATGTGTTCGCAACATTCGTCTCAGAAATCACATCTCCGCTGTCTCCAAGCTTTTTGTAATTTTTCCGTTCACATTCCAAGATTCGTTGTCATACATCAGAGCAGGCTAGATAATTCAGTAGTTTATGTCTAATGTTCAATGAAATGATTTATCACATATATCATACTTTTCATTTTCTCAAATGAAGCTTTTGTTAGGCCTAGTCTGCTTTTATTGTCTATCAGGCGTCTTTCACCAGATGTTATGATTGCTCACACATATTTACGCTGATTAATTTGATGAACAATGTTTCTTCTATTGTTATCTAACATTCGAATGTTATTTGTATCTATGTTGCATTATCTCTGTTATCTTGATATTAAAGTAACGCCCTATTTATTCTTTCTATTACTACTGTTCCCAACGGTTGTTGCAGATCTGTTGTGCTTTCCGCTATCAGTGATATGTCGTCTGCACGGGGCTCATTTTTTAAATTTAAACATTAAATATGTATTCTTGATCTAATTGTTTATCTTTCAGCTGATTATTTATAAGGTTGTGGGTGCCTCGGCTGATCTCTTTATTAGTGTTAGGAACGTGTACACTAAATGTTGCCTTCCTTTCCCTTCATACAGTCAACACGGTTAGACAGAGGTTCCACATCTCCGTTCGTAGCCGGCTAACCTATAGCAAGACTGTCTACCTGGTCCTTCGTGCATTCATGTCTACACAATGTGATGGCACTATCACATGACAGACCTACACAATGTGATGGCACTATCACATGACAGACCTACACAATGTGATGGCACTATCACATGACAGACCTACAAAATGTGATGGCACTATCACATGACAGACCTACACAATGTGATGTCTGTGGGGGTGGGGATTTTAATTTATGAGAATATTATGTTAAGTTGTCTAGGGGATTTAATTTGATTCTCTATTATTTTAGCCACTAGAGGTGATCATGGAATTCTACCATAAACACAAGAAGGAAAATACTTCACTCTTGTTCATAGCTGTATTTATGAGTAATTCTCCATTCCCACTTATCACCCTCTAAAAGATATCTAGTGCTAGAAGACATTAATTGTTCACAACATATAAACAACCACTGGTGAACACCACATTTACTTGATGTACACATCAACAAATTTTGAACAAACAATTCAAGTATTAAATCAAGATCTGTAGTTACATACATGCAAGTGTAATAGTCTCATTGAATTTCATGAACAGGCATGGGAATGATTTGCATTATCAAAACACATTTACCCCCTTTGTCCCAAGAAAAAACAATGTTATTACAAACAACACAACAACCACAAATTGAGTCTACTATCCTTGACCCACCTTACATCATTAAGACAAACAATGATCTAAGAACATAGAACCCAAAATTTAAAAACAGGGTTGTTTCTGACACCCTTTACAATTCTCATATTTAAAATTAATGAGTTGGTGTCAAAATACTATACCATAACCTTCATTGAAAAAAAGCTACTGACCTGTTACCTCCATGGCATAGAAAAAAAACACATATAAAAAGCAGTTGGTACTCAATTAAACTAATTAATAGAGTCCTTTATCTCCTGGTGTGCGGTTAAGGGTTCATCTCCGATGTAGATTAGATCCTTTTCCCATTATCTGGGTACCGAATTAATGCACTCAGTTGTGTTCCTAATATTTATCCACTGGTAATTGGCTGGTGAATATTTTATAATCCATACTCCAGGAATTGAAATATCACACACCACATATCTCCTCCGCGGAGCTAGAATCTTTGAATACTCTGTTGCAGTAGGCTCGGTGCCTTTTTGTGAAATTGGGGCCTTGGTTGGTCTTACTTTCAGGAATTTCCACTTAAGCTCTGCAGAAGGTACTTTCCCATCTCACCATACACGGTGCCAAGTAGACGGCCATTCAGCTGCTCTGCTTCCAATATCAGAATCCCAATGTTCACAAAGATGTTACACCCACCAAGTCGCGAGTCTATAACCCATGGCATTTAGGTTGACATTGGACCAGCAAGGAGTTAGTCGTTGTTATCTAGTCCAGTGTAGGAACTTATATGGCTGAGAGGCATCTCATGGTAGTATCTGTGACTAGGTCCAGAATTGATCTATACCTACATATATCCAAAGATGAATAATTCCAGCACATAAACAGGGTTGCAAACAATCAGATGATTCCTTTTGTTGCAGATGTAGAGGCATTTAGCTGCTTTCATATGGTCTTTTTGATGGTGTTTAGGTCTGAGATCTGGAGTTGATCTGGCTTATTTCAGGTGTTTCAGATTTTGGAACCTTGAGGTAATCTGGTGTAGTTATGTTTCAGAGGATATTAAATTGGTACCTTGGTTGTATTGGCTTATGTTGTTTCATTGTCTCTTCCCATTTGTTTGAGTTGGTGTTCGTATACTAGAACTTGGTGTTGAGTGTCTGGAACATTTGACTGAATGTTTGACTTTTGCTGCTGTGAGACGTTCTTTCGAAGACTTATCCATTGTTGGATATTAACTTGGTAATCCAACCAACAGTTGAAGGTTACTCACTGTTGTTAGTTTTATTAAACTTGTAGTAGGATTGTCCCATAGTTTCACTGATTTTGTTGAATGATGAGGCTATAGGTGGTACTTCTTAGAAGTAAAGCAGACGATACACTGTTGTCAGTTACTCTGTTGATCTTCATCTTTGTAGATTTTTAGATCGCGAAGTCCATCCTGGATATTCCTACTGAAGTAGGACTTCATCGGCAACGTTGTCAGTTGTCTTCGAATTGGTCTGTTCAGCTAATACATGCAGCAGTAAACATTGTTGTGTTGGCCCAGACTTTGTTTTAGGACAGGTTGTCATTTATCATTTACTGGCTGTTGACCCAGTTTCCAGTTGATAGGGATGCAATGCAGTCCCACCAAATCCACCACTCGCTATAGAAAAGGGATGACAAAGAATACAACCGAGCATTAACCTACTGTGATGTGTTAACATTTCGCAACACAATTACAAACAAAAAAGGGGAAGAAGATAGGAGTGGGTTTCCAAGTTCCCTGTCCCTTCTCGCTTGTTGTAGAGCTTTCCTAGCTATGATAGTGAGTGAGGTATCTTTTCACTCCATGTTTCGATCTGTATTGTTACTGGGACTATTAGATGAGTGAAGCCATTCTTTTCATCCAAACATGTAGATATTGTATCTCTCATTCTTTAAGAGAATAACCCATACATAACCTATGTTTCCTTTCCTTCACTATAATCAGTATTAGGCCAAGGCTATTCAACATTGTCTACTTGTGTACTGACATGCACAAGGATTCTTCCATCAACATCCTCATGTCCCCAAGGGTAACATTAAAATGCATATTCCCACAGTAAAGAGTAACAATCAGGACAGAGGAAAATTCTCATAACAGAGAAAACATGCATGTACATTTCTCTGATATTAAGTACATGATAATCATACATAATAATTAATCATAATGATGATGCAAGGAGCCTAGGTTTTTGGATTTCCTCAGGGGTTAATCCATAAAACTAAAACAAACTAATTTTCCCCCACTGCTTACAGCAGCATGAGGTTAGTGAACGCTGTGATATATTTTGCCAATTACTGCTAGTATTCGGAGTGTTCTTTATCAGAATAACTTATGCCGCATGGTCCAGTCTTCTGAATATTGCAAGCAATTTATGAACATCAATCTTCGCTTCTGTTCCTACCACAGTGAGGTGATGCGGATTGAAGGCACATCCTATCCGAACATTCATTTATATCATGCGTTTGCTTTCTTTGTTCTTGAATTTATATTCTCAAACATGGCAATTTCCCTAGCAATATGTTATGAAATGATTACATGTCCCTCACAACTATGGTGTGGTTACTAATCTGTTAACAAAAGATTTGTACCAACATTTGGCACGATAGCTTGAGTTACAGATCAGCAATTTAGCAGAAACAAGTTCTCTACTATGAAGTATGTTCATACAATGTGTAATCAAAAGTCTGCTTCCACGTGGAGAAATTGTTTCTTTGAAAATGTTCTTTAGAGTGTATCCTCTATTGTACATAGATTATTTGCAGATTTCTAAGCATAGATAGTGATGATATAGTTCACAATGCATAAGAAGTTTTTATTCATAGGAATATGAAATTGACAGAAACTGAGTTCTCTACTGTGAAGTATGAATCAGGAGTCTGCTCCCAAATTGAGAAGAGTTTCTGAATGTGTTTCTGACATGAGTTTGATACTCTACAGTACACATAATATTTATAGGTTTAAGTATTGCTAATGAGATATAGGTTCACAATGCCTATAAAAGGTTTTAACATAGGAATATGAAATTGTACAAGCATAGGAAAAATTACAGCGTGGCACACACATGTGCTCAGTACTAAAAATCAATCAGACTCTAGTTTACAAGAATTGTTGATTTATCATTCTAACTAATTCTTAATTAAACACAATGGTATATGTACCTTATAAAAATACATGAATACATATTAATAATGTAGATTTAACGTACCACTGTTGCAGAGAATTATGGTTTTTAGGGCAAAAATGCCCTCCTCACAGGGGAGGCTTTTACGTGTCCGCTCTTTGTGCTGCACTGACCAAAAAATGGCTATAAGACTCTTTGTTTTACAGTCAGTCCCGGTCTTACCAGGTACGTGAACCAAACTAAGGCCAATTAAATTTGGCTAATGCCAAATAAATTAAGCTACCCTACGAGTTAGTTTTCCTCTGTTTTATTTTCCCAATAGTAAGGTACTTAAACAGTAATTATTTGGGATTGGTATATTAAGGGTGTCAATGCTAAGAAATGGTAAGGACGTTTTAATATGCTTCAATGTCCCTAACCCAAAATAGACCTACAAAATGTGATGGCCCTATCACATCACATACCTACACAATGTGATGATCCTATCACATCACATACCTAAACATTTTGATGACCCTATCTCATCACAGACCTACACAATATGGTGTGACAGACACATGGCATACCCACACAATGTGATGTGACAGACACATGACAGACCTACAGTATTGGCACTATCGCATGCCAGACCTACACAATGTGATGGCACAATCACATCGCAGACCTGCACAATGTGATGGTCCAATAACATCAAAGACCTACACAATGTGATGACCGTATCACATAACAGACCTACAAATATGTTTACCCTTTCACATAACAGACCTACACAATTTGATGGCCCTATCTCATCACAGACCTACAAATTGTGATGGCCCTATCATATCACAGACCTACACAATTTTATGGCCCTATCCCATCATAGACCTATAAAATGTGATGACCCTATCTCATCACAGACGTACAATATGTCGTGGTCCTCTCTCATCAATACCCGTAGCTGATTTCTGCAACGAACAAGTTTTCCCCTCACTATCATCTTCTTATAGGTCATACCCTTTAGTGTTATTGACCATGTCTGTCCACAATCCTTTGTCTCGTATGGTGCCAGTCATTGCTGATTCTACTGTTACTCTATGTCATGATGTCAGACAGTCCAGCATCTGCTCTTGTGGTTTCCTCCTTCCCCGCTTCCCCTTCAACATTCACGTTGTGATAACACACTCCAGCTTTCCCCTTCACTTGATTTGCCAAAAATATGTGGACTGTCGTCTTGTGATGCTAGTAGTTAGTACTCTTTGTGGGTAGACTTCATTAAGTTACCTTCATACTTCCTATTCGTCGATGGTGTTCACACCATTCTTTAATAAAGCCACATCTCCAAAGACTCAACATAATTTCTCACTCTCATCTCATCTCATCTCATCATGTTCCTCTTGTACCTTGCGGTGTCAAGGTGAAGTATAAACATCGTGAGAGTGCCCGATTATGGGCTTCATGTATCGATATTCCCATGGATTCTGCTATTCCCTCCGTCCAACGTTTACGTGGTCGGCCTCTTCCTCTGTTTCCATCTGGTCTGTACATCATTGCTTGTTGTGGTATGCTGTTGACTGGTAACCTACTTGCATGGCCAAACCATTTGACTTGCTGCTTTCTAATAAAATCTAGTGCTGCTATAACCCCCACTTTAGTCCCGATTTCTTCGTTTCTGATCTTATCTCTCTTCTTGATACGCTGAGTATTCTTCTCAGGAATCTCATTTCTGTTATTGTGATTTTTCTTTTCTCTTTTTATATCATTGTCCAAGTTTGGCATTAGTAGCATAGAGTTGGTAGGAAGATTGTGTTGTAAAGTGCTTTCTTAGTAGCTATTGGTACATGTTTGTTCTTTAGTATTGGTGCCATTTGTCCAATGAGTTGGTTTGCCTTATTGCATCTATTTTCGATCTCGTCTTCTGATTTGCCATTTGATGATATTATACTTCCTAGGTACTTGAAACTCTTTACTTGTCTTCAAGGGATGTTGGTTTAGGTGAATCATTGTTGCTTTTTATTCTTTAGTTATAGTATGGTATGTTCCCTACACATTTATATATAAATATATATAATATACATATATTAGCTTTCACTAATAATTTCTCACTGTTCTGCTAAATGTCCATGACTCACTTCTATCAGGATTGGCTGAATATAACTATTTTCTTGGCCTCAGTCAACAACGATAAATTGCAGACAAATGTGTGCATCTTCAGAAATGATGACCTCTGTCTCTACATTTAACGCCTGTAATAGTCTTGTGTAGGTGTCGCTGTCACAGAACAATCACTATGTCTAGCGAATGAGGAATACCGATTGAGAGTTCCATCAGTTTCCCATTATAAGGAAGAGTTTGATGTCACTGATAACTGCGGTCTCAACACTCTTAATAACTGACGGCATCAGTTACAATCAGAATCACACGTCCAGGAACAGAGGTTGTATTTACATCACAATGGAGGTAAACATTACTATGAGAGCATTCACATACGTGTTTCCAGCCAATCATTGTGAGCTACTCTGTCTGGGTGATTGTAGTGAGTGTAATAACAAACAGTGATCTGTGGGGTGTAACTTACATGAAACACCTGCATTAGAAAAGACAAGCCTTGTGTTGCATTTTCAAAATCACATCATTTGAGAGGGCGACTGTCTGAAAAATGTTGAATGTGAATAAACATATGAGAAAGAAACACATTCTGTTGTTCCCATAATAACATTGTTCCTATAACCAGGCATGGCACCCTTCTCGCTCTAAGAAAGCACCTGCTGTTGTTTGCAAAATAACAAACAAGCATAATACTATTATTACTGTCACATATTGTTGCACCTCGTGGAATACTAGTTTCAATTTCAACGTGTACATAGTGTATCAATTCTGTTGACAGTGGGAGAAATATGATCATGTCCTCCTGTGAGTCCTTCACATATCATCATGACTATGTTAAGGGGAACGACAGTAAACTTGAGGCTGCTACATCTCCATAGAGTTTGCTGATGAGAATCGTGATTTAACGGATTTGGTGTACAAGTACCATATAGACCCGCATTATCCTCATGTGAGATTATACCATAAATATCTCAAAGTACAACATAGTAGCGTGAACTTAAGCAGCATACTTATGTCAAGAATATTTTGTGTGTGTGATTATTGTAGGATTATATTCATCCCATCATAACTTCATATTATTCACACCAGTACTATGTCATCCTGCGTAATGGAATGGATACGATGTCAGTACACACATTGTTATACAATGGTAAAGACAGAACTATGTGGACAGACAAGGCCACCCATCTTTCAATTGGCAGGGCACTTTATAATGATAATATTTTCAGGATTCCATTAATCTAATGGTGATTAATATTCTGAAATATAATTATAATTAATATAAACAAATGTGATCAATGAAGAAACATCAATTCATAAGACCATTGACAGGGACACTTGCTGATGCTAATTATAACCAGTATATTATAGCAGTATTATACCATATTTGCAACATACGAGTAACATACATTTAGTAAATACGTTAGGGGACGCTGAAACCTTAGCTGCGGAGATAAACACAGGCAGCATTTCCAGTTGTAAGAAGTAGGACTACATTGATATATATATATATGAGTGTGTGTGTGTGTGTGTGTGTGTGTGTGTGCGCGCGCGCGCGCGCTATCTGTGTTTAAGTTAAGCGTAGTCCATATACGTGCTGCTATTTCTAGTACCGTGGACTGGTTTGTGTGTGTGAATTAGCCTTCCCATTGTCCCTCTTCATCAGGCGAACCCTCTTCGACTTCTGAAGGACTTGTTATTTACGTCCCAAAGTTAATGACAAGAAGTCAACTGACCTATGTATGGGATTGAACCCACTACCTTGGCATCAGCACACAGACAGTTTAAGAGCGAGCGCTTGTATCCATTCGTCCATGCTAACCTGTCCTTTATGACGATGAAAGACATTATGAATTATCACAAATTCTGATGAATTATTCAGAACACAACTGTGTCTAGCTATTGGTGATGCAAAGATATTGTTGATTCTGTTCAGGAATGATTTGAAAATCTACATAATTTTCACAATGCAATGACATTTTATTTTAAAAATGAATTTCGAAAAATGGTGAAAGAGAAAAATGTAAAATCATGCTTTGATTTAGATGTTTCGCTTCTAAGTAATAAATAAAGTAAACGATATAAAAAAAATAGATTGTCTTGATCTCTCGTCTAACTGATACCCCATTGTGTTTTTAGCTGCGAAATAGAAGAAGGAACATGCCAATTAAAACACTTAAGATATTGAACAAAATGTAACTTCATGTCGTCGTAACGTATCCTGTTTATAGATTTGAAACTAATTCTTACAGTTAGTGTAGCAACAAGTAACAGGAGTGTTTCGAAAAAGCAAACTTTGCCCTCATGTCCCACGCATGCAAACACATGTGAGATAAATTAACCAGATTGGGTGGGAGGCCCCAAAAACACAGATAATGAGAATACACCAAGCAAATGACAAACCGATTACCCTTGGTGAAACCTCACTTCAGAACGCGGAATCATACAGCAAATTAAGTAGCAATATAGACAGGAGGTAACGGTAAATATATTAAAATAGCAATACAAAACACAAGAGGAGCTTTCATAGAACTAAGAAATGTGTTGAATTCAAAAGAAACAAATGCAGCACCAAACTTAGAACATTTGACTCCCAGGTTAACTTAATACAGTTTGTATCAGAAACACGGAGAACAATGCAAGCAACTTCTGATAAACTAAACATGTTCTATAACAGGTGCTTGTGCAGGATAAGAGGAGTATTTGATGTGACAGAATCACCGATGTGGCGCTCGTGAAAAGAACTAAGGAAACACTAGTGAATGATGTGACAGACTCACCAATGTGGAGCTCATGGAAAGAACTACACAAACACCAGTTAATGATATGACAGACTCACCAATGTGGAGCCCTTGGAAAGAACAACACAAACACCAGTGAATGATGTGACAGACTCACCAGTGTAAGTTTATGGAAAGAACTACACAAACACCAATTGATGATGTGACAGACTCACCAATGTGGAGCTCGTGGAAAGAACTACACAAACACCAATTAATGATGTGACAGACTCACCAATGTGGAGCTCATGGAAAGAACTACACAAACACCAATTAATGATGTGACAGACTCACCAATGTGGAGCTCGTGGAAAGAATTACACAAACACCAGTGAATGATGTGACAGACTCACCAATGTGGAGCTCGTGGAAAGAACTACACAAACACTAGTGAATGATGTGACAGACTCACCAATGTGGAGCTCATGGAAAGAACTACACAAACACCAATTAATGATGTGACAGACTCACCAATGTGGAGCTCATGGAAAGAATTACACAAACACCAGTGAATGATGGGACAGACTCATCAGTGTAAGCCCACGGAAAGAACTACACAAACACCAGTGAATGATGTGACAGACTCACCAATGTTGAGCTCGTGGAAAGAACTACACAAACACCAGTGAATGATGTGATAGATTTACCAAACCTGAGAACTGTATAATTTGAAAGCACTTTGTCTGAAACCCGCACTGCAAACCAAACATAGTTATATCTAAAAACACACCGAGGAAATAATTAGAGATGGAGATAGATAATTTGGGAAGGACATGTACGGTATTGCATGACGTAGTAAAGGAAAGCACAAGACGACTCGGGGTGAGTTGACTGAGGCCATACGCAGCTTTATGGGATACAGGGCAAAAGAATTACGTGTTCGTTTATTCACGCAGTCTGGATGGAAAAAAAAATAGTAAACCACTTATATCATAACTAGTTATATACTATAGTTCATTTACAAATGATTGCCCTCATTCACGATCAATGTTTTTGAAAACTGTCTGCTGCATCGTTATGAATTTTTTTCGTGCCGTCGTATATTTACCCCCATCCAAAGAATGGATATGCCTCTGATAGGTCCAAAAACAACTTAAAACATGGAAAACGGCGAAATGTCTTTGATGTTTTGGCGAAAAACTAGTGAATTCATGCTAACAAACATGTTTTACATTTATGCCCGTCAAGTCGGGTGACAAAACAAAGCGTATCCAGATTCGTATGGGAGTAGGTGCAATGTGTAATATTAGTAAAGACAGAATTTACAGAGGCATGGGGTAAATAATGAGAAGAAACGGACATGAAAAAGAAAGTAGAGGGAATATATTTCTTACCTTATGTTTCATTTCCTACTGGTTATTTCAGCTGCTGGGTAATAATGTGTACACACGGAGTTATGTTACTAGGATGCATTCAGCTTCTTATATGGAGTTAGTGAAAGTTTCCAAGCATCTGAGCGTTAATGTGCGTATGGAGTGACCAGAGATGATGCAGCAATTTAGTCATCTTATGCCAATTTTTAAGGATCGATTCAGTGTTTAAATGGAAATGGTCCGGTCGAAGTCTCAAGCACCTATGGCCATGCTATTTTACAAACTTGTCTGTTTGATATTTCTTGCTTTTGGTGTTTTGTTTTACAAGAGACAACAATTCTAGCTTGAAATACGTTTCTGGTAATTGTACATTTTCTTTTCGGAGCCACTTCTTTATTGCTTCCTTTGTGCTCGATGCTGTATTTTGTCTTCTTGAGCAACACCAATGTGATAAGATACGTTGTCCATAATTAGACAAGACAATCTGTCTAGGTATGTAAGCACTGTATTCTCGAGACAATCTCTAAACACATTAACTACGATTCATCTCATTATGATAATTCCTATTGTCTGTATGCTTTGATATGAACACCAGTCCAGCATTCTGTACTAAGCCATTATGAGTGCTACCAGCATGGTCTATGACCACACTCTGTTCTTTACTACTGGGCACTTATCGCTTTATCTTTCCATCCACTGATTGCCATTCCTTTTCACTTGTGTGGTGCGGATTTATCCAGGTTTCATCCAAATACACTATGTAATAATTTTATTTGCGCATTTCCCTTATTTCACGTAGGTATTTGCATCTCATGGCTCCTAAATGCGGTTGCTCGTAAATGATATTTATAGCTCCGTTTTACTTTCTAAACGTGAAGATTATTGTCCTTATAATTTTTCACAAAGTTGTTTTGGATAGCTCTATGTCATTGTTCTTTCTCAACCAAACACTAAGATTTCTTACAGTCACTGTTTCTTT
Organism: Cepaea nemoralis; assembly: GCA_014155875.1. Lineage (NCBI taxonomy): Eukaryota > Metazoa > Mollusca > Gastropoda > Stylommatophora > Helicidae > Cepaea > Cepaea nemoralis. The sequence goes on along the minus strand of JACEFZ010026854.1, from coordinate 31,284 downwards.
GGCATCCAGTATTTTTATAATAGCTCGCCTTATGACATGCTTGTCAAAGCTGTCTACAATTGCCTTTCTACCTACCGTTTGCTTATTGCGTGGTGGTTTCATTCCAGACTCTTGCACCCATCGACGAAATGGCCGTTTATTCAAACCCAATGCAGACACTGTTCTTTTCTCGGAATTTGTAATAGTATGAAACAGATTCGTGTGATAAGATTCTTGACAAACATATGAGTACAGCTTCAAAGCGATGATTTGAAGTGGACACAATTTCACATTCAATCCCATTCAACAATATTCACACATTCAGATGTTAGCAATAAAAGGTAAGATTTTTAAAATAATCACGTTTCATGAAGAGCACCCACATTATTGACGACACCTCTGAATATTCCCGTTCCAGTGCTCGAGGATCTTGTCATAAGGACATTCTCGTGATGAACGAGAAATTCTGTGAAGATGAAATACATTTCATAATACGCACTTCATCGCTGACCCGTAAATTATATACCGCATATAAAGAAACATTGAAATCTGCAGTACAAACTCCAGAACAAATATCTTGTTGTTGGGTGGACATAATGATAAGGGTATATGCTAAACCTCATAATCTTTTTCTCAGTTTGTTACTAAGATATGGATTTTTATATGAGGCAAACAAATGTAAATGGACTATAGTGGCTACACTTCCATCCCAAAAGTCAGATTGATGACCGATTCAACGCAAAGATAGCCCCTCCTGTTTTGTACCTGTGACATGCAATTCCGTGTATATTTTCTCACGGTGTCTTTTTTTATAAATGTAGCCAGACCACGTAATCAGACAGAAAGAAATCCCTGATCTTACTTGAGAGATTGATCATTCAATTTTAAAAAGAACTAATTCTTCTAACTCAACATTCCTATCAATTTTATTCTTTTGATCATATAGTTGTGAATAATTATGTGCATGTCTTCCATTTCTTAACTAAGTTATTCATGTGTCAAGAAACCTCAGCGTTCTACCCAGCAGTCCAATCTACTATGATCAGTTTACCTCTCTGTTGTCATGCCAACCTGACGGCCCTGAACTTCAGAGACCGCGATCAACATCAAGTGTCTGCTAGTGCTAAACTCGTGAGAAGATAATGATGGGCGGAGAGTGTGGACAGTATCGATCAACTACCAGCACAGGCAGCAGAAATGAGTATGACGTCATGGCACTACATTATACAAGCAAACATATATAAGATGTCTTTATCTGTAGAGGCCGGCTGCGTGGCCAAGGGGTTGCGTACGCAATATGTAATCCCACATGCGCGTTCGAAACACAGCTGCGGGTTATTTGGCAACATACCGCCTTGCGTTGGTCTTTTACGAAATGGTATTGGTATCGGTAGTTCAGAAAGAAAATGGCAAACTACTGAACGTAAGCTCAGGAGATCACAAACAGCAACAAAAATAATTGCTGTGGGTGACTGTGATGTTATGTAAAAGGATACGCAACAAACAACGAACTGTCTGTAGGGCATAAACAGTCGTGCTGAAGACTAAGAATACTCAACGAAATAGCAGTTATACAAATAACAATAAGTTAGTAACACAATCTTCAGACGTATCAGACGCGTGAACATATGCAAACTCAAAGTTTGTAATTGTACATTTCCATAAATAATGTATCCAATCACACGAACAAAAAAAAATGATTGGCTAACCCTTTCACGTACTGTACTAGCATGTGATTTTCTCTTTCGTTACTTTCGCTTACAATCATCCTTTCTCTGCAGTCATATTTTCTACATGAACTGCATTTCTTGCAAGCGACCGTAGTGCATGGAATCTTGAGCTGTTTCACCACGCCCTAGAATATTTCTTTTTGTGTTGTCTTTGGTGTAATGATGTATTATATGTTTTACAGGCCGAGACACATGTCCAAATGCACACAATGCATTGGAATCTGTCTTTAGCTTTTGTATAAAGGGCGTTCATTTGAAATCCATTCGTGTCGCACCACGCGTAATTCTATACGTTGAACATGATCATATCATAGTCATATGATAAGTACTGACCAATGAATAAAAGGGCAAGTGCTTATCGTACCATAATGCAAAGGTTCTTTTTCTGACCGTTGAGATGATGGCCGGGTTGATCCAAAATCTATCCAAAGAAGCTCAAAGAGCGATGATTCAGTTTCTTTCATTTGAAGGATGTCGACCAGTGGACATTCATCGAAGAATGCAGGCAGCGTAAGGTAACAAATGTGTGTCGAAGACAACAATGACAGACTGGGCACGAATGTTTCGGAAAGGACGTCAGTTCACAACATATTTTCGACGGCCGGGTCAAGCGCATATTGTTGCAACAGAAAGAAACTATCGCCAAAATTGATGCAGCAGTACAGATGAACTGTTGTCGGAGCATACGTTCGCTAGCGAAAGAATTTGATGTGTCAGTTGGGACAATTCAAAAGGTTGTTCATAAGAAACTGCAATATCGGAAGGTGTGTTCACAGTGGGTACCACGGATGTTGACCGACCACCAAAAAGAGGAACGCATGGAATGGTGTTTGAACCACTTGCTGCGTTACAGAGTGGAGGGTGATGCATTTCTCTTCCGCATAGTGGCAAACGATGAATCATGGTGTTACCACTTTGAGCCGAGCAACACAAGAGAGAGCATGCAATGGTAGCATGCTGGAACACCAAAAGCCAAAAAAAATTGAAAGTTAAGGTTACGCTGAGCGCATTTTCTTTTACCATGAAGGGCTATTCTATGCAGCCAGTTTGGGAGGACTGATAAAACGATGGAATTGATTGATTGATTGATTGATTTAGGAACCGACAGCACAGCATTCGGGGCATTCCCATAAGCGCTCCGTCCCCATCCTCAGCAACCAGCGAAGAGTTCCAACACTAATAGTTTCAGTAGCAATCTGATTATATGTCCGTCTCGCCTTTCCTCTGAGCGTCGAAACGATGGAATAAGTGCACCAATGTTGGTGGAAATTATGTTGAGAAATAAAGGGACAATTTATGTATAAAAATAAACTGGTTTCAAGTTGTTATCATCTTTAGTTATTTTTCTACAACAATTTGTGACTTACTTATTAATTTAACCTCGTAAATCGGTACGCAAAAATGGTTTACAGCTTGGAATGATTAGTTATATAGGCACACATCTATGTCCTACCATTCGGAAGGATTAAGTTCATAGGCGCAACATTCTAGCCTACCTTCAAGGAGGATTTGGTATATTGGCACACAATCCTTGCCTACCGTTAAAGAAAGGATTCGATTTATCGGCCAAAATATCGTCAAACAGGATTAGGTTTATCGGTGCAAAATCTTGTAGATGGGTATGCATTTGTTCCTTCATCGAGGCACTGTCATCATTTGTAAGTGACAAGTTCGAATCCCGGTCGGTATCCATAACTTTCGAATTTTATGTTGTCTAGTGCGTTCTCTAGTCTCTACTTATTTCTTCCTCTTCTATGAGTGCCAAACAAGTCAGGTATGTTGATATATGCCTTCAGGTGTAGAGAGATTAGCATATCCCTAAAAAAAATCCTGGCCTACGGTCTCTGAGGATAAGGTAGTGTGGAACACAATCCAGGCCTGTCATCCTGTCAGTGTTAGCGTGTTTCATAATTCAGTGATGTGTGGTGTGTCGTTCACTGATGGCTGCGGTGATAAGGCGAACTATTCATTGCTAAAGTTGTGGTCTGCGATGCAGCTAAATATGTCACTAAATAAAACGATTTAGTTGCATGTCCTTCACAGGACGTAGCAGTCAACCCCACCATTTTCGCTATCCGTGATTCCTGGGCAAATTTTACGTTCAGTAGTTTGCCATTGCTTTCTGAACGACCGGCACCTATACCTTTTTCGAAAAAAACCTGTACCGCTGTGTTTCGAACCCGCGTATACAAACCGCGCTTGCAAGCCCTTAGCCACGGAAAGCTTTAATAGCAAACGCTGTTAGATTCATTATCATGATGTGCCTTGCTGACTGGCGTGGACGGTCATGCCTCTCCAGAAATTGCAATCTTCGGCGGCATGGATCAATTCACACAACATTGTCAAAACTTTTTCTCGCAGTCTTCTTCTATCAATTTTTTTAAACAAATCTTTCCGGTTGTCACAATATATTCGAGTTTTTGTCTTCTCACAGTGTGGCCAAAAATAATTGCTGTCTCTTTCTGATGTTAGTGATAGATTTTTAGTAATCGATTACAAACATTTATCCTGAGGATAGTCTGTTTTTTCTACAACCCCGTATCGAGACCACTTTTTGAGAAACCTCCATTTATTTGTATGACGTGCGTTCTTTCGATAACAACTTCACGATGTATCCTTCTCTCCAGTTTGCTTGTTTTTCTTCAGTCTCCCACACTGTTAATTAATGCGTATGCTACCTTAGATGGACACTAGTAGTGCGAGGTATTAATGTATTAAAGCATGTTATTTCTTTCTTATCGTTTATACTATTACACCGTAATGTGAACTTATATGTTAGTATTGTGTACGGTTTAAACTGCTACATCCGTCCAGGTAATGGCTGCATATACTGGAAGGGTTTTGGTCTGAGATTACTTAGTGTGGTTTAATCTTTATTGACCTCTGCTTGCGTTTACTAGAATGTTTCCCATTACAACCCCTACTTAGACCTTCGACTGGAGTTGTCCTTGCTATGTGTAAAGCTTATTAATTTATTCGTGTTATACGTAGCTACTGAAGCGTAGATTAAGCTAGCGAGGTCTGTTTTTCAGTATATTTTTGTATGATGCAAGTCTTCGAAATGCCGCCTGTTAAATGTTTTTTTTTCCTTCTTTTCGAAATGTCGCCCCTTAAATATTTTTTTTTATTATTGAATGATTCAAATTGTATTTTGATTTCGCTGCTTACGCCCCCCCCCCCCCCCCCCCCATACGGTGCCGCCTGATGCGGCCGTCTCTCTGTATCAAAGCACAGCACGGCCCAGCACCTTTTAATGAAAGTGTCTTTGATTGTTCAGCATTTACAAATGTCAGAAACTTGTATCTTAAACTGAGCCTACATGAAAAGAACAGTGAATGGAACAACGCAAATCGGTGTGAAAAACTACATATATGTCAATCTTCAATATATTGGGTCGAAAGACAAGAGCTCAGCTGCCGCCGGGTAGATAACTACAGCAACAAAACCAGCGCATCTTTTCAGTCTAGTTTACAGTTTCTGTGATATTTGTTTAGGGATAAATGTGTTTCATGCTGCTCAATATCCTCTTATATTTGTTTAGGGAGAAATGTGTTTCATGCTGCTCAATATCCTCTTATATTTGTTTAAGGATAAATGTGTTTCATGCTGCTCAATATCCTCTAATATTTGTTTAGGGAGAAATGTGTTTCATGCTGCTCAATATCCTCTTGTATTTATTTAGGGAGAAGCCTGTTTCGTGCTGTTCCATTTATATTTGTATTTGAGTGGAGATAAGTGTGTGTTTTGAGCTGTTCCATTTATATTTGTTTTTGAAAAGACGCTTTAAAAGTCGACAGGGTCGACTTCATTGCACCGGATTTTATCACATATGGCTGCGCGGAAAGCGTCGCACAGAGCACGAACTCCATAGGTCTAGCGACGACCCACATGAGTCTCAGAAAAAATTTCACTAGTGAACCGAATCGAACCCACAACCTTCGGAGCCTGAGTCAAACGCTTTACTACTTCGCCACGGAGATACCAGGAGTGCTGTGTCAATTTGAATATTTGTTTTTGTCTGGCGAGAAGTGTATGTTTCGCGCTGTTCCATGATTACTTGTATTTGTGTGGATATATGTGTGTTTCAAGCTGTTCCGTGTGCCTTGTACAAAAGCGAATCAACGAAACCTAGAAATAGAATCTGTAATCTTTACCAGAACACAATCATAATTGACAAAACGAACATTTTCGGTTTACGTCTTGGTCAACATACACATAACAAGCATGCACTGATACAACTACATTTTGAAATCTGCATAGATTGTAAATATACCGATTACTTGGCTTTTATGTGACGCAAAATGATTGATGTCTATGAAACATGTGTCAACTTATGTTAGTGTGTGTAGGGTGGTTGTAATTTGGTTCCTATTCTCACCTATCTGTTGTAAACGTGTATCTTTGTACTTCTGCATTGCCTTTGTATGCCAAATAGTAACTTAAACGAGAGGAAGTCAATAAGTAAGTCAAAAATAGCGGTAGAAAAATAACTAAATATGAGAGCAACTTGAAACTAGTTTATTTTTATACATACATTGTCCCTTTATTTCTCAACATAATTTCCATCCACCAACAACACTCCTCTAGTCAGCAGTCCTGGACGTTTTCTTCGAATTGCATCATGAAGCATCGATAGAACTTCACGGTACGATTCAGAATTCAAATTGTCACCTTTCTTCTTGAAATTGGTTAAAAGCACTCCTTGACATTCCCAGAATACTGTCAGCATAACCTTCCCTGCTGATGGCGTAACCTTGAATTTCTGGACACAAAGCGAAGAAGGATGTTTCCATTGCATTGAAACAAGCTTTGATTCGGGCCGGTAGTCAGCTTAAACATGAAGCATTTCCTTATGAATGTCCTTTGCAGGCAGTCCTTTTGCCCACAAAATACGCACAACAGCACGTTGCTTTTGGTTGTACACTCCGTGAGTACAGTCGCCATTTTGTTTATGCGCTGCACATGCGCATGAGACACCTAGCGCCACCTGACGAACGGGAATATAAAATTTGATATTGCTGTCACCTAATGACACCTGTAGAAATCATCAACTACATTTACCTGCCATCCCACAGAACTGTGTGACATACTTATTGACTCAGCCCTCGTATGTATAAATCAGTCCTGGTATTAATTCATCTTTGTATCTTGTGGGCTCTTTGTTAGTCTGTCTAATTATCTATTCGTTAATAGTTCGTGCTAGACGTTATTCTTATCTGCCCGTGTATTGTATTGATTATCGTGACATTTTGATGAGAATCGATGCCAGGGCTGTGTACGTGTTTAAACCCAGTCTCGCTAATCAATTACTGCAGTAAACAGAACTGCTGGCACAGTCATTTAAAAAGCATCAATCTTAGCCGCTGTGAAGCACCTGAATGTCAGACACAAGTTTTCAGTAACACAACAATTTATACACACATTTAACAGCGATGACATTTACATAGAACCTGGTTAAAAGTGCTAAAGTGATACACACATTTTAATTGCCAACCGTACATTATGCAATTAATGTAATAAATACCATATCCCGTCACACATGAAAAGAGCGTAATACAACAATTGTTTCGCACAACCTAATTTCGTTACACACAGTCGCCCTCAGTTATATTTGAATGAATATAATATTGGAAACAACGTGTAATTGTGACATTAGACTGTTCTTCTTCTTCTTCTTCTTCTTCTTCTTCTTCTTCTTCTTCTTCTTCTTCTTCTTCTTCTTCTTCTTCTTCTTCTTCTTCTTATATATATATATATATATATATATATATATATATATATATATATATATATATATATATATAATATATATATATTGTTGTTTGTTCATCAAGAATGATGAATATCATTCATTTCCTCCAGTGGAGTTGAAAGTATGGAGCCGTGAGATGGCTGATAAGGTCTACTTTGGCTCGAAATGTTCTTTGACAATGTGGACAAAGAATGCTTGACGTTTCTGATGAGGCGGATTTCCTGCAGTGGTTTTTCTGTCCTTTTCTTCACAGCTCTTGCAGTCCTGGTTGCCTCACACGTGACAGCACCCTTGCGTAATGATGCACGCCATGAATTTCGGTCTCTGGTTGCAGTCTCCCAGGTGTCATGATGAATTCCAAACGCATTCAGTGAGATTTTCAGAGTATCTTTAAAGCGTTTCCTCTGGCCGCCCTGGGAGCGTTTGCCACAACGCAACTCATAAAAATTCGTTTAGGGAGCCTGTGATCTGGCATGCGAGTTAAGTGACCAGCCCAGCGAATCTGATTCTTCATTAGTATAGTGTGGATACTGCGCATGGACGCTCTTTCTAGGACTTCAGTGTCCGGGATCTTATCTATATATGGCTACCTTGCCGACTTGACGGACAATATTTTGTTGCACTGTGGTTGTAGTTATTATGCCTTTTTTGTGGGGGGGGGGGGGGGGGGGCACAAAAAAGACATAATAACAACAACCAGACCATGGATGGAGTTATACCTTTCCATAACACAAAGCCTGGGCTGAATTGCAGAGACCATGTGTTGTCCATGCAGCATGATCCCTCTCTCGGCCTGCCTAGTTTACTCCAGAGGAAAGGTAACACCAATGCATCCGGAACAAAGCAATTATCTAACTGTCCGCCCGTTGGAGCTTCGATCCTAGACGAGCTGTTAACCAAGGCTTAGGGCCTAGTCTGCCCTGCCTTTGGTCTTAGGTTACATTTCATCGCACCAGGAAAGACTTGTACCCTCCTAATTGTAGCGTTCCAATTGCGTTTCTCGACCCGTTGGAATATTGTGGCGTGTACGTTTAGTGATATACTCATCGGGCGCTGATTAGACTATGCAAATTCGGAGCTTGTATATTATGCCCATTCTCCTCAAAGAGTGTACAATCGTCGTTCACTTGTGTTCAAGCATGGCAAGTGGAATCGCCCCGTTATGTTAAGAGCGAATGACTATGACTTGTTAAGGTAAATAATTGTTTAGAGCTGTGAAGATGTTTGAAACTTACTTAAAATCAATTATCATTACAGTGGCATTCAGTAACTATTTGTTTAACTAACAATCCACAAGTTTCCTAAACATGTTAAATGTCAAAGCTATCAAATAGTAAATCACGCCCTATTTCCACACGTTGACCAATTCGTCATTGTGAATGGCACACACATATCTGATAATAAATACATCAAATGTTCATCGGTTAGAACAAAGAATGGATTTTAATACTTACAAAAGATTTACTCCCGTTTTAACCATATATTAAGGCTACATGGTTTAATACTGGGAATAACAACGAAGCTGTCCAGAATAAAGTACTAAAAGTTGGAGCAGAACTGAGAGGCTGGCGAGTCTAATATTAGACGCTACGTTATCAATTTGTGGGCTTGTTTTAAAAGAGATCCATAGACATACACTTTGGTGGCAATAAATCTCCCCAAAGTTAATGACAATCAATGAAATCAATCAATCCCTATCGACAAAGTTGGTGGGAATCAATCACATCAATCAGTCCATCCCCACAAAGTTGATGGTAATCAATCATTTCAATCAGTTTTTCTTCACAAAGTTAGTAGCAATCAGTCACATCAATCGGTCCCTCACCACTAATTTTGTGGCAATCAATAAAATCAATCTGTCCGTCTACAAAAAGTGTGTAACAATCAATCACATAGATCAGACTGTCTCCACTAAGTTGGCGGTAATTAATCTTTGATTATAGACTGAGGCCGACGCCTATACTTCCATCTGTTGATGTTATTGTGCCGCTTGTCTCGGTAGCAAAGCGCAGCAATTAAAATTCTCATTTCAGAAATAAATATTTGCCGCGTTTCTTCTAACAATACCATTATCATCTAATGTATAGGCTGTGCAGAATCCCCATCCCCCGACCATATATCTTTCGAAATTCATCTCAATCCTTAACCAAATCCTCTGCATCTGTTGCTCTCATGTGTAATTTATTTATCACATCTTGAATCCATCGACTTTGTTGTCTTCCTCTTCTACTCTTCTTCGGTATACCTGTGTCCGTATCGATCTTTCCAGCATCCATTTCGTTTTACATACACAATATATTTCATTACCTTCAATCTAATTTGTCTTCATAACCAACCTTCTTGAATGTTGAGTTCTTATTTGATAAACCAGTTTGTTGTCTGTTTCGTGCAAGGAATTTTGAACACTTGCAACACTTTTGCAACACTTACTTTTAAAAATGTAAATGTACTTTTCAGCTCTTATGCACAGTTTGTTTTACTTTTCATTTCTACCTTCCCGATTCCATCGCCTGCTAACAGTGAGCCTACTGTAGTCGATGGGTAAAAGAGAAAGGGAGACAATCATAAAGACTGATGCTTCCTTCACTACGGTGCTAAGAGGTAAAGAGTAGTTCTGACTTCGTTACGGCCAAAGAAGAAAAATAGTGAAAAGAGAGAGAACCTCACACCGCCTCAACCGACAAAAAAAGAGGATAGTAATTAGATAAGAAGATATACGAGATCTCAGACAGAGGCAGAAACTATTTTATAGATGTTCACACAGGAAACACCATGTTTGAGCCCAAGCGATGAATTAAGGTGTTAGATTGTGGTAGAAATAGTGGTTGTAAAAACTAAAAGAGACAAACAAACAAATCAAGGACAAATAAACAAGCTCTTTATTTATTTCTTCTAACAGCACATTGCATGTCAATAACAGATACAATAGACAACTGTATATATCAAATCACCACAGTGGGTAACCCCTAACCAATCAGCAGCACTTAAGACAACAGGGTACACCAAGTACCACAACACAGGTGTTCCAAACAATGGCTGGTTAGACTGACACAATAAAGAACCTTGACACAGGCAACACTGCACAGACAATAAGGCACTACAAAAACATAGGTTACACAACATAAACCCCAAGACACGACATAAACAAAGAGTTGTGACACAATTTACTATCCCACCAAGAACCCAGGCCTGCTGACACTAACTAGTCAGCCGCTCCTGTAACAATGGAAAACACAATCTATGATTATCATGGTAAAGACAACATATTAAACACATGAAGCAATGAGCACATGCAATATAACATTTGAATCAACCTACATATAATAAATGTCTTCCATCAAATTATCCACCTTGCTATTCCCTCTAGTTGTACTACTGCTATTCTGAGGTAACCCTTGACGTCTGGCATGATCATTCTTGTGTTGCCTCATTCTTCTTAAAGGTGACTACATATCTAATTGTTAAATACAACAATCAATGTTGCATCATCAGATCACCCACTTTATTATCTTCTCCAGTTGTGCCACTGCTATCATGAGATTACACTTGATATTGCTAGAATGGACCACCTAATGCAGCAATGTCAATCTGCTCCACATTTTCAGTTCAATGTAACTACACCACACAGCTCCTACACACACAAGCAGTGGAAGATTGATCTCATTTGTCCAGCTGTAAACACATAGCTACAAACAACAGAGTACATACATCAGCCGTTACAAACGGCCACAACATCTCAACACATTTGGTTAACACACATCAGACACTGCAAACAAACACAACATCTCAACACTGATTCAGTTAACACACACCAGAATGACATATGTGTGCTGACAAATTGGGTTACCTTCCCTGCCTACCAAAATTGCTACATTTACCAAGGAACCCATAATCAGTTCCCTGTCCACACCTTACAGAGTATGTTATACATTAATTTGTACCAAGTCACCGGTAACACAGGACAACACAGTATTTCCTATAGGCCACAAGTCCATGGAACACTATCAATGTTCAATCCCTGATAGAGCCACAATCAAACACCACCTATTATATCCTCAGTCTAATGCTCTACAATTCTCTCTCTACTGTTACGCACCCCGGCAACTGTTTTGCTAACACACCGTACTCTTTTCCCTAATATAAAACATATTGACAGGTTGAACTCCTGTGCTCCACATCTGATAGTACACTTTACTCCTATGCAACAATACACAACATTATGAACTCTGCCACCATCAGACACTAAGTTACCTCAGCATAGGGACTTCACTGGACAACTACCCCAACAATGTCCCAGTTTGCATGAAGAGTACCAGCACTAATATGATACTGTGCAAGTTACAGCATCTGATTAGCATTACAAACTAACAACCAGCAAACAAAACATGTCTAACTATGAAAAGCAAAAGACATACATACAATGTGGAAACACCATATTTGTAGAATGTGACAATGTAACCTTACACATAGAAGAATCACAACATTCACAGAAAGTTTAAGATAAAGATAAACATGTATTACACAGGAACTCAATTAGGAACTCTATGATACACTTAAGACAGTTCATAAAATAAACACACCATTAGTATCAAGTAAGAGTGCATCATCCATATGAGACAGGATCAAGGCATAACCATGTTCATGAGCAGAATATCAGCACTAATATAACAACCAGTGTATTATATATATATATATTATGTCATAACCACACACTATGTGAGACTGACGCGCTACCTACTGCGCTACCGAGGCCCTACTGCACACACCTATTGCCCTACTACCTACTAGAAGTGCTTTTTTCGTGGTGGAATGGAGTTCGGACCGTGCAACGGAGTTCGTGCACGCGCGTCCGGTCTTCTTTCGGCGTATCATCGGCGCCCGGTGGCGATAGTTAAGCCTAACATGGCCAGACGACCAGCTAGGACACAACGTGGTAAGAGGGCGGGCGCGCGCAGAAGGCGCTTAAAATGTGACAGATTGGGTATCGGAAATGTTCGAGTACTGTACTGGAACTGTGCATCATTTGACAATCACAGTTGACATATTGCGTGCAATGCTCAAGAAATCACCTAACACCGCCCCAGGCCCAGACGGCATCCGATATGGTGACCTAATGGTGATATCAGATGATGACATGGAAGAACTGGCCAGAGAATTCAACACCAGTATCCAGAGGGGTCAGGTCAAAGAAGAATGGCTACACAGCTACTTGCTGCCGCTGCCAAAACCGAACAAAGACCACTCCAAGATAAGCGGCTACAGAATCATTACGATGCAGAATACTGTTGGCAAGCTACTGGAGAAAATTGTAGCACACAGACTTGCTTGGGACTTGGAACAGCTCGGCTGCTTCCCGCCCACACTTGGAGGATACAGACGCAACAAAGAGTCATGGCTGAATGTGGCGGTCTTTGCTCAAGATGTTTACGAAGGATTTCAGGTCAGAGAAGAGACATGTGCGGCCGCCATAGACTTAGAGGACGCATATAACAGAGTATCTTTCGAGCACTTGATGCAAACCCTCCTCAGACTGAAAGTGCACCCTCACCTTGTACGATGGATAGCTGCAGTTCTACTCCAAAGGAAGGTGGTGCTAAGATGCGGGAGTTGGTCTTCTGAGCCGATAACGATATGTCCAGGATTGCCACAGGGTTCACCACTGTCACCAGTACTATTCAACGTGTATACGGTGCCGATCACTGAACAACAGTTGGATGGGAGGGGTAGGACTCTATCATTCGTTGACGACATCCTCGTGTATCGACAGGGTCGAGATAGACAGGCGGTTGCCAACTATATGCAGGGCGAACTAGATCGAATTTCCTCATGGTGTGCTGATGCCGATGCCCTTGTCAACCCTGCAAAGGCAACGGTTACATGGTTCTCACTAAACAACCATATTGTGAAAACAGACCTGCCGGCAGTTAGAATGGATGGGAGCATTCTGAGTAGAACCCAGTCAATGACATATCTTGGCGTGAGGCTTGATCGTAGCCTGTCCTTCAAAGATCATGTCGACTATGTCATAACGAAGGCTCGAAAAGGTTTGGCAGCAATGAGAGTCATGGCGACTGCCAATATCGAGCAAAGACTGCTATTACTTCTGTTCCAAGGACTTGTGCTTTCACGCATCGAGTATGCCCTGGCCATCCTCACTGTCAGCCCTACACAGATTGGAAGACTTGAAAAGGTACAAAACGAAGCCATGCGCATCATTTTGGGCTGCACGAGAGACACCAGCTGTGTAGCAATGAGATACCTCCTTGACTTCCCGACAATGGAACACAGGATCAAGATCTGGAGAGCTCGTGCATACTTAAAAATAAGTGCAGATGAGCAGCACCCTCTGCATGACGCTGTATTCAGAGAAAAGGGTGACAGGCTAAAGAGGGGCAAATCATGGATGGGTCGGGCGGAAGATGTCGTCGGACAGGTCTGCAGTCTTACCAGTATCAACCCCGGCAAGGAATGGGTGCCGGTGCCTCCAGCTTTTAAGTGTACCTTCTCCTGCATTATCACACTCGACAGACGGTGCAGAGAGCAGAACCCTGCCGCTGTCAATGCAGAGGTTAACGCGCTCATCTATGATCACTCAGATAGCCCCGAAGTGCTCATCTATACAGATGGATCTGTTGTAAAGCAGCAGAGAAGTGCGTGGGCATTTACAGCCCGTTCAGCGGGCCGAACCGTTCAAGAATCCAGTGGTGCCCACTCTATGACCACGAGCAGCATGACGATGGAGGTGATGGCAGTTACACAGGCTTTCATATGGCTGGAATCACAGCATTATACCAACGTGTGTGTACTAAGTGATTCAATGAGCATGATTCAGAAGGTCGAAGCTGGATCTGTACGTAGACAGTGGACTGAGTCGCTGCGGAAGTCTGTTGTCCGCAAAGTCACCTTCATCTTCGTCCCGGGACATGCGGGAGTCGAGGGAAATGAACGAGCTGATAAATTGGCTGGCTCTGCACCCCCTGTAGATGGCCAGCCCATGGATCGTGCCGATGTCATTAACGCCCTTAAAGATATGGCGAGAACAGAGGATTTTGACGCCAGTGATTCCACATCGCTTTCCAGGATGAAAGACCTGGGAGTAAGAATCGGCACAGCCAGACGCGAGAAGTACATCGGGAAAACAAAGCGCCTCGTCAACCAACACAGAACTGGCACTATTAGCCACCGGACGCTGATGCATATGCTGGGGGGAGGATCTGAGCACCTATGGACATGTCCGGAGTGCAACGAAGATACCCCAACTGATAACTGATAACTGAACCACACACTAATGACCAATAAGTGTTATTCAAGGCCCAACACAATCAGTGTAATATTATCTGTGAGTGGACAGCAAATGTGCAGTTATGCCCTCTATTTCCCATCATTCTTCCTACGATACACCGGTTATAAATTTTCTTCTCTTACGCTTCGTGTCGCATCGCAAGTGCATATATCTTTGCGAAAGGTGGTACGTAGCAATAAATCACACCCTTCCCCTGGTACAACAAACCCCCTGTTTTACTACACATAAAACTCCCAGTTTGATACACTAGCACAAACACTACTGCATTCTGGTAACAGATGTGACACCAGACTTCAATGCTAAATGAGAAACCCCTTTACCAATATCAGTTCCAGATGCACCTGCCTGTTCTCCCTCAGTAAAGCCACACTTCATTCGCAGTTACGATTACACAATGATTGCTGATACGCACCCCGCGTATTAAGATGCATTATTTCCTACGCCTAGTAGCTATCAATCTGCATGGCGTCCCTACAATTCAACACATTATTTCCTTCACTTCTATTTATTACCTACATGTCCTAACTACATAGCTTAACCATTAACCCATCATTGCCACATATAACATGTAAGTACTCTTCTCTGCTTTACACATGTTATAAATATTACACATATATTATGGTTATTTTCCCCTACTCATTGTTGCTTTGGAGTGTTCATACCCAACACTTGACCAAACATCCAATGTGATGCTCACCATAATCACAGAATAATCCTGTAAACATATCTTGCTGCTGTATACACATACACATAT
Source organism: Cepaea nemoralis (assembly GCA_014155875.1). Classification (NCBI taxonomy): domain Eukaryota; kingdom Metazoa; phylum Mollusca; class Gastropoda; order Stylommatophora; family Helicidae; genus Cepaea; species Cepaea nemoralis. Next base: position 15,766 of record JACEFZ010026854.1, on the reverse strand, counting down.
GATTCTCACCACTCTGTTGTTAAGTAACCTTCATTTCTAGCAACCTCACAAGCACTTACTCCCTTCCATGCCAACATGGCCTGCATGGCACCATGTGGCATTATTTCAGTCTTTACTATAAACTAATTTATGACCCCACACATTGTATATTTTGGTGAATCTCCCACATATCTATTTAGCCAGTAACACATTAATGCCATAGGATAACCATGTAAAATAATTCCCAACAAAATAATCTTGTGCCAGCATGGCTGGCATGACATGACATCAGTCTCTATGATACTTAACCACCATCAATGACCTATTCTACATATTTCACATCACCATTGTCTGATTGCTGGCATCTCTATGAATTAAATGTTATATTCCTAAAACCTCAGGGACGTTACATTGATCTGTAGAACAGCTCACTTTAGTAATACTCATCTACATTATCTATTTATATTTCTTTGTTCCTACAAGCTCACCTAACTAGCAATTATTTTCACCCACGCCTGTCCACCATGTAAACACTTTCAAGTTGGTAAACTGGCGTGTGCTGCGATTTAACAAATATTTATTAAATTAAACATTTTAAACTTACAGCTTTTTCTTCTGACATAGTTTGTTCACTGACGAACACATGGGAAACCACACATCTCTCGTCTCAAGGCGGGCTGGCCACAAAACTTACACAGGGCCCCAGCGCCTGCCTTCACACACCGCCGGCTGCTACAAGGAGAAATGGACCCTGGTCCCTTTGTTTCAAGTGGCGTTTCCGGCGTGGCCAGGTTTTTAACTCGAGATAGACCAAACCAAAATTCGTTGGTCTGGCGCTATCACATATCCAACCCCTTACTTTTTTTGTCGTCCCGACAAAAGACTAGACTATTTTATATCCTAACCCTAACTATCTCTTTAAAAATAATGCCAAGTCCCCCCAAAAATATAATTCCTTTTCAGTGATCACAAAAATAAAAATCAGTCATCAAGCGAGCAATTAATGACATTTACACATAAACAGTCATCAAAATGACAAAAGCAGTTATTACATGGGGACAACAATCTCATAAATATCTACATAGATATGTACCTAAAATCAATAATCATGTCAACAACTAAAAAAAGACCTCACTGATTTCCATACGCTAATGGTTATCAAGATGTCACCTATAACCTGGATATAAACACAAAGGAACACCCCATACAGGGTCAACAAAACACTGTTATCTCAATATCCCACACCAGCATCCAGTCAGTTGAGATTTCCTGTAAAAACCTACCCTAAAATCAAATATGTTTACACCATACATGAAACCTGCAGTTTGATTCCCAACTGGATATGATGGTAATGGCAGCACCACATCACCTAAAGAGCCACCCATTTCTTGCACTCTAAAAGAAAAACATGTCATCACATGACACCATCTACCTGCAATATAATATATAAAAACAGCAAAACATAACTGCTAATTAACAAACTACACTAAGGCTGTCAATCCAAAAGACTGGAATTCCTAAACAGATGAAAACAGTCTATCTTTCACAACCATGTCTAACGAGCAAAAGTTCTTGCTTGTGGTCTTTCACAATCCCCTTTGGCAGAAAGTCACGAGTTGACATATCGGTATGCAGAACATTTTGGCCCACACCAGTCACAATACACGGTCCACCTGTCACATTTCTAACACCTAACTGGTCGACCACACTGACACCAGGAGACTTCCATCGTCCCCTCCTCCTCCGCCTCTTCCTGCGAAAGAAATTTCTCTGGTTGCCACGCATAACCATCCGGCTATCAGAAGTTGACACTGCACCCACCTGAACTGCTGGGGCTGATCCTTTAGAAGGATCAACCTGGGGCGGACTCTGTTGTCGCTTAAGGCCCTGCTGGTCTCGGTGGCTTACGCTTGCAAATACTTCGCTACAATTCACTCTAGAGGGGTTCTGAATAACACTAACCCCTCTCTTCGGACACCTGTTCTGGAGGTGGGTGCGGCTTCTACAAACATTGCACCTCATGCGTCGTACCTTGGGCTGCAGCAACGAATCAGCTAAGGCTCTCATCCGACCTAGCTTAGCTCGAAGCTTCCTCCACCACCACATCATCATGCTGGACCCCTTGACACTCGACCACTGGCATTAGGCCACCTCTCTGAACTGTAATCTTGACGTTCTACATATTGGTATGTACAGACTTCTGGAGCTAACGACACACCAGCCCATCGCATGGCCAAGTCTCTAACACAAAGGAAAGTCACTGAAGGGTCATGCGATATCCTCTCCTCTGCCATTCTCCTGCTGAGAACATTATGTAGTTTTGCAACAAACCAGTCTCTTAGGATCACTGGATCCCAAGCAACCATGCCCCTCTTTCTCTGTGCTTCCAGCACCAAATGAAAGGCTTTGTGGACCCGGTGAGAGAAATCCATGATGGATTCCTCTGCATCTTGTGTTCACTTGGAAGAAAGCTGCAGCAAGTTCCACCATGCTGCGCTGCTCTCCATACACCTGCTGAATGGTCTGCAGCATCTCCTCAGGGTCATTACAAGCTGACCTAAGTTCAAGTTCCGCCCACACATTGGGAGCAACACTTTCACAAATGATGTCCACCTTATCCTCATCACACACCGCACCAGCCCTCCAGGCAGATCTCACCTTCCTCACATACTTCTCAACAGTTGGCCCACCTTTCTGGCCAAAACAAGGTAACTTCTATCTTCACAGGTGCAACTATGTACCTGACTTCACCAGTGGGCCCTGTGACGTCAGGGGCACCAACTGGGAGGGGAACTACGGTCCCTAACGTTGAAGACAGAGCCATCTTGCTCTGGATAGGATACAGTGAAAGTGTACTAGGAGGCAATTTATCTGAGCCCACTCACCATACAGGGGACTCCTCTCTTGTGCAGGCAATGCCCGGGGGATCTCAGCAGCAAACCTGGGTTCTAATGTCACAACTCAAAGACAATGGACACCACAAACATAAACACTGACCTATCACACAAAACAATCACTAGATACTAAAACAATTCTAACAGAACAATTCAAAGGCTGCCACAATATCTCGTCGGGGTCGCCATTTTGTAGTCGATGGTAAAAGACAAAGGGAGACAATCATAAAGACTGATGCTTCCTTCACTACGGTGCTAAGAGGTAAAGAGTAGTTCTGACTTCGTTACGGCCAAAGAAGAAAAATAGTGAAAAGAGAGAGAACCTCACACCGCCTCAACCGACAAAAAAAGATGATAGTAATTAGATAAGAAGATATACGAGATCTCAGACAGAGGCAGAAACTATTTTATAGATGTTCACACAGGAAACACCATGTTTGAGCCCAAGCGATGAATTAAGGTGTTAGATTGTGGTAGAAATAGTGGTTGTAAAAACTAAAAGAGACTAAACAAACAAATCAAGGACAAATAAACAAGCTCTTTATTTATTTCTTCTAACAGCACATTGCATGTCAATAACAGATACAATAGACAACTGTATATATCAAATCACCACAGTGGGTAACCCCTAACCAATCAGCAGCACTTAAGACAACAGGGTACACCAAGTACCACAACACAGGTGTTCCAAACAATGGCTGCTTAGACTGACACTAATAAAGAACCTTGACACAAGCAACACTGCACAGACAATAAGGCACTACAAAAACATAGGTTACACAACATAAACCCCAAGACGCGACATAAACAAGAGTTGTGACACAATTTACTATCCCACCAAGAACCCAGGCCTGCTGACACTAACTAGTCAGCCGCTCAGCTTTTTCTTCTGACATAGTTTGTTCACTGACGAACACATGGGAAACCACACATCTCTCGTCTCAAGGCGGGCTGGCTACAAAACTTACACAGGGCCCCAGCGCCTGCCTCCACACACCGCCGGCTGCTACAAGGAGAAATGGACCCTGGTCCCTTCGTTTCAAGTGGCGTTTCCGGCAGGGCCAGGTTTTTAACTCGAGATAGAACAAACCAAAAATTCGTTGGTCTGGCGCTATCACACTACATATTCAAAGCTTCCAAATTTCTGCAATTTCTCTCCACTGATACATATATATGGTGACATATTTATTTGCATCTGTTATTATGTTTATCATTGTTGCACTGACATGTAAATTTTTTGTTGTCATTGCTCATGCACTGATTTTATTAGATTCTTAATTCCAATGTACGTTGTTGATAATAATAATATGACGTCATATATCGAAGTTCAGATGTTTCTATTCCACCCCCCCCCCCCCCCCCCCCCCCCCCAATGGCAAGGAGATCATGTTGTTCCGTGTCTATATGTTCCCCAATAATGCACATATGTTTATATTGTGGTGGATCTCATGTAGGACGCGGTACTTCTTGCTGGTTGAACAATTACACATAACATCACTAAACGGACAAACATGCCCACATACAAACGTAAGTGTTGTTGAACCATCATTGCCCTTCGTGTTTCATGTTGTTACGTGGATAATAGACCTGACATTAATCAGACACGTTAAGTCACGAGTGCACGTCTCTATTGACTGGAGAACTGGTGATCTTATGCAAACTGATGCAGATAATTAGGCCTGTGGGCGCGTCATTTCCTGCTAGCGAGAATACGCCCGCCCCGGTTACATGTTTGATAAACTGATGACGCAGCGAAATCTTCAAGCAGTTTCAACAGCGGGAACAAACATGTTCTACCCATTTCTCAACAGTGTTTAGGTTATTCCTCCGTCCGAAGACTAGCAAAATGTCGAGAACTAGCCTTACAATAACACGTACATTTCATGCTTGAAATATTTGTAAAATCTGCTATTAAGAAATAAACACACACACACACACACACACACACACACACACACACACACATCACACACACACACACATATATATATATATATATATATATATATATATATATATATATATATATATATATACGACTCATCACTATCGTGTGCCCTGCTATGTGGCATAGACGCTCATGCCTCTGCATAGATCTCGGTCCTTGCTGTTCAGGATCCACTCTGCTGATGATCATGTTCCTCCATGCCACCATCACATGACCACAGAATGCTGCCCGTCTCTTTCTTTCGTTGTCCATAATGTTGTACTTTAATCAGCCTCTTCCAGGTAATTGTTGTTAGTCATTTTGCCAGTCCAGTATTTCAGCAGCACTGGTCCCAGCGACCACATCTCCGTTGCTTCCAAACTCTGCCTAATTTGTTCATTCACTTTCCACGATTTACTCATTATCATCACCATGTACCATGCCGATAAACATGGGCTGTCATGCTTCGCCATTTAACACGATCACAAGAGTCGTGGATTAGCTCTGTTTTTTTTTCTCTCGACTATGCCTGCCATGTGGCCTAGTCATCTAGATATTTACTTATCTGCCTTCCCATTATTCTTTTCCCTTCAATCTTGCCAGTTGTCGTCAAATTGTCTAGTTTTTATTATTTTTTTCTTTAAATAAAATAATATGCCCATAAATGTTGAATATGAATAATTTCTCTAAGCAATTTACGGTTTTCATTAGCTTCTTATAGAACTAATTGTCATTGGTTTTTCTGTCTACTTATGGTAATCCTTGCATTTGCCTCAGAAATCACAACTCCACAGCCATTAGATGTTAATCAGCTTGCCTGATCATTGTCCATGTTTCACATCACTTCAAAAGTACAGGATCTATTTAGCACTTTAACACTCTTTTTCTCGTTGCATTTGACATCTCTTTATTTGTTAGCATGTCTTCCGTCTTGCAAATTTTTACCTTCGCCATGGTGATTCTTGCTCTTATCTCTTCAAGGCACCTCTTATCAGATGTTATGACTGTTCCGAGATAATTGTACATATTCACTTATTTAAGAATATCCCCATTTACCTGTATATTATATGGTGGCATTTCTTTCTTCCTAGTAATTACCATAATCTACCTCTTTTTACAATTTAATTCTAACCCTAGTTGTTCACTGTGTGCAACATTTCTGTACTTTCTTTTGTTTACATTCAGTGACTCCATCTAGTAAATTGGGGAGGGAGTGGGGTTGGGTAATTACATGCACATGAAAACAATCACAATACAAAAATCACCACTTCAAAGTTCTGACTATAAATGTAGTACAAATACGTTAATTACACCATGATGTAGGGTCATGCGTGATTAAAACCAACGAGCCAGAGGATTATACCAGACTGTAGAAGCATAAACGTTTAAATAGTTAGTGAGTTAGTGAGTTAGTGAGTGAGTGAGATAGTTAGTTAGTTAGTTAGTTAGTTAGGTAGTTAGGTAGTTAGGTAGTTAGTTAGTCAATTAGTTAGTTAGTTAGGTAGTTAGTTAGTTAGTTAGTTTAGTTTAGTTTAGTTAGTTAGTTAGTTAGTTAGTTAGGTAGTTAGGTAGTTAGGTAGTTAGTTAGTCAATTAGTTAGTTAGTTAGTTAGGTAGTTAGTTAGTTAGTTAGTTAGTTAGTTTAGTTTAGTTTAGTTAGTTAGTTAGTTAGTTAGTTAGTTAGGTAGATAGGTAGGTAGGAAGGTAGTTAGTTAGTTAGTTAGTTAGTTAGTTATTTAGTTAGTTAGTTAGTTATTTAGTTAGTTGGTTGGTCGACAGATCATCCTCATTGCACATAGAACCATTCAGTCAATAAGTGCTCGGATTCCCTACTCAGCAAATCCCACAGCGTGTAGGGGCACACGATACCATTTCTGTGTTGGTTTATTACTCTTCTTTGGCATCTTGCGTAGTGTTCTTGTTTGGCCACACCATGAAGTTTTACATAGGTCTAACAGAGGGTTTATATTGTTCTAGCACAGAGGTTTTATATAGTTCTAGCACAGAGGTTTTATAATTCTAGTACAGAGTTTTATATAGTTCTAGCACATATGTTTTATATAGTTCTACTGAGTTTTATATATAGTTTTACAGAGGTTTATGTACTTCTAGTATAGAGAGTTTATATAATTCTAGCAATGAGGTTTTATATAGTTCTAGTACATAAGTTTTGTATAGTTCTAGTACAGAGATTTTATATAGTTCTAGCACAGATGTTTTATATAATTCTAGCACAGATGTTTTATGTAGTTCTTACATATAAACTTTACATAGTTCTAGCGCAGAGGTTTTATATAGTTCTAGTACAGAAGATTTATATAGGTCTAGCACAGCCGTTTTATATAGTGCCAGCACGAAGGTCTTATGTAGTTCTAGCATAAAGGCGTTATATAGTTCTAGCATAAAGGCGTTATATAGTTCTAGCATAAAGGCGCTATATTGTTCTAGCATAAAGGCGTTATATAGTTCTAGCATAAAGGCGTTATATAGTTCTAGTACAGAAGATTTATATAGGCCTAGTACAGCCGTTTTATATATTGCCAGCAAGAAGGTCTTATGTAGTTCTAGCATAAAGGCGTTATATAGTTTTAGCACAATTGTTTTATATAGTTCTAGCACAGATGTTTTATATAGTTCTTGCATATAAACTTTACATTATTCTAGCGCAGAGGTTTTTTATAGTTCTAGTACAGAAGATTTATATAGGGCTAGCACAGCCGTTTTATATAGTGCAAGCAAGAAGGTCTTATGTAGTTCTAGCGCAGAAGTTGTATATAGTTCTAGCATAAAAACTACAAGACATTACAGTCAAAGAGAAATTTACAGATGAAATAAAATGTAAACTTGAAACTTTTCAAAACCCTTTGGAGGAAAGCGTTGACCAAACTTGGTTGAACATCAAGAATACACTTCAATCTACCGCAGAAGAATGTCTCGGTGTGTCAACCACGCATAGAAAGAACAGATGGTTCAATCAAAAATGTGAAGAAGCAGTCACTAAGAAGAAGAATGCCAGACATGTATGGTTAAATGACATCAATAACATCCAAAAGGAAGAGCATTATAGAAATGAATGTAAAGAGGCTACAAAAATAGTCAGACAGCAGAAGCGAGAATATATGAGTAATATAATCAAAGATATGGAAACTAATCACCAGAAAAATGAATCCAGAAAGTTTTTTAAAGTACTGAAGTCAATGAAACGAGGGCACCAACAAAACACATATGGTTTAAAAGACAAAAATGGGAATATGATAAATACCAATGAAGAAATGTGCAACACATGGAAAGAATATTTTATTGAATTACTAAATTGTGAAGCTCCAAGTAACATTTTCCCACAGGAAGAGGTTCTAACATGCGAACCACAAATTGAAGAACCTACATTTGAAGAAATCCTATATGTAATCACACGACTTAAAAACAATAAGGCAACTGGGACTGATGGAATTGCTGCTGAATTTATAAAGGCAGGTGGCCATGCATTACATCTAAAGCTATACGAACTAATAATAAAAATCTGGAGGACAGAAGAATTACCCCATGACTGGAAAGAGTCATTATTGATACCTATCTTTAAGAAAGGAGACAAGTTCCAATGTGGAAATTATAGAGGAATATCACTACTGTCCACAAGCTATAAGATACTATCCGCAGTATTACTAAATAGACTAAAACCATATTCAGAAGACATATTAGGTGACTACCAGGCGGGTTTTAGACAAAACAGATCAACAATAGATCAGATATTTATCTTACGACAAATAGCCGAGAAACATTGGGAATATAAAAGAGATCTCCATAACATTTTTGTGGATTTTAAAAGGCTTATGATAGTGTCCATAGGAATAGTCTATGGAATGTTATGCAGGAATTTGGAATACCAAGGAAGTTAATTAACATGACCAAACTATGCATGGAAGATACTTATAATATAGTAACATATAAAGGCAGGAAATCAGACCCCTTCCAAATAACATCTGGCTTGAAACAGGGTGATGCACTATCGCCGCTACTCTTCAATCTGGCTCTAGAGAAAGTTGTAAGGAAGGTAAAGGAGGAATGTGATATTGGAGGAACATCCAGGCTGCTTGGTTATGCAGATGATATAGATATTATAGGGCAAAGTGAACAAAAGACATTAGAAATATTGACTCACTTAAAGGAAAAAGCCCAACAGATGGGGCTGGTTATCAACCAAGATAAGACAGAATATATGGTAATTTCAAGAGACGGAATGGCTAAAAACTCTGGCCACATACAAATAGATAATATGACCATTAAAAGAACGGAAACATACAAATACCTGGGTACAATCTTCAACTGCTCCAACATCATAAGGGAAGAAATACAAACTAGAATCAACTCTGGAAATAAGATATACTATGCACTACAACATCTACTAAAATCAAAGGCGCTATCTCGTAACACCAAAATCACAATATACAAAACACTGATCAGACCAGTTGTGCTGTATGGCTCTGAAACCTGGAGTACAACGAAAGGAGACGAAGCCTTGTTACAAACCTTTGAGAACAAAATTTTAAGACGCATCTTTGGACCCATTAGGGATACACAAAGTGGAGAGTGGAAAAGAAGAAGTAACAAAGACATTTATGATTTGTTTAAGTCCCCGCTAATCACTGGTATCATGAAGGCTAATAGACTACAATGGCTGGGGCATATAGAAAGAATGGAAGATAATAGGGAAACAAAACTCGCTTACACTCAGGAAATAAATGACCGTAGACCCCGAGGTAGACCAAGAAGGCGGTGGAGAGATAATATACATACAGACCTACAAGCACTTGGAATCAACGACTGGCAAGAGAAGGTCCACCAGAGAGACGAATGGAGACAGATTGTATTTGCAGCAAAGAACCTCAATGGCTCGGAATGCTGAAGAAGAAGAAGAAGAAGATAAAAGCGTTATATAGTTCTAGAACAATTGTTTTATATAGTTCTAGCACTGAGGTCTTATTTAGTTCTAGCACATGTGTTTTATGTAGTTCTAGAATAGTGGTGTTATATAGTTCTAGCACAGATGTTTTATATAGTTCTAGAATAGAGGTGTTATATAGTTCTAGCACCGAGGATTTGTATAGTTCAAGTTGATTAAGTTAGCTGCATATCCTTTACAGGACGTTTGCAGTCAACACCAGCATGTTGTGCTGTTGTTGATGTCTTGGCATGTTTACGTTCAGTAGTTTGCCATTGCCTTCTGAACGACCGGTACACATACCATTTCGAAAAAAAACCAGCGCAACGCGGTCAGGTTCCAAATCGCGCGTAGCCGTGTTTATAGTTCTAGTACAGGGGTGTTATATAGTTCTAGACCAGCCGTTTTATGTAGTTCTAGCACAGCTGTCTTTTATAGTTTTTGCACAGAGGTTTTATTTAGTTCTAGCATAGAGGTCTTATATTGTTCTATTACAGATCTTTTATATAGTTCTATCACAGACGTTTCATATAATTCTAGCACAGAGGCTTTAAATAGTTCTAGCACAAATGTTTTACATAGTTCAACATAGAGGTTTGATATAATTCTAGTACAGAGATATTATATAGTTCTATCACAGATGTTTTATGTAGTTCTAGCACAGGGGTCTTTTATAGATCTAGCGCACGGGTTTTATATAGTTCTAGCGTAGAGGTTTTATATAATTTTAGCACAGGTGTTTTATGCAGTTCTAGAATAGAGGTCTTTATAGTTCTAGCACAGAGGTTTTATATATTTCTGGCACAGAGGTTTTATTTAGTTCTAGCACAGAAGTTTATATAGTTCTCGCGTAGACGTTTTATACATTTCTAGCACAGAGGTGTTATATAATGAGAGTTAAGAGGTTTTATATAGTTATAACACAGATGTTTGATATAATTCTAGTACAGAGGTGTTACATAGTTTTAGCACAGTTATTTTATATAGTTCTAGCACAGGCGTTATATATAGTTCTAGCACAGAGGTTTTATATAATTCTAGAACATAGGTTTTATATAGTTCTAGCACAGAGGTTTTATATAGTTCTAGCACAGATATATTTTATAGTTCTAGTTCATAGGTTTCATATAGTTCTAGCACTGAGGTGCATTGGTCAAGCACGGAAGTTAAATATAGTTCTACCACAGAGGTTTTATATAGTTCTAGCAGAGATGTTGTACATAGTGGTATAACAGAGGTTTTATATTGTTCTAGCACAGAGGTTTTTTATTAATAGTTCTAACACCGAGGTCTTATATAATTCTAGTACAGAGGTGTTATATATTTCTAGCACAGAGGTTTTATATAGTTCTAGCAGAGATGTTGTACATAGTTGTATAACAGAGGTTTTATATTGTTCTAGCACAGAGGTATTTTATTTACAGTTCTAGCACCGAGGTCTTATATAATTCTAGTACAGAGGTGTTATATATTTCTAGCACAGAGGTTTTATATAGTTCTAGCATAGGAGTTTTAAATAGTTCTAGCACATAGGTTGTATATAATATCTGTCGTGGAATCAGCCACTCTTGAATCTGCTGAATTACATTATGCCGTAAGTTCATCTGTACATCGATCTGCAACTTCATGATATCTGTAATTATTTTATATATGGTATCTTCTTCTTTCTTTCGCTTGAAACATGTCTACAACTGCAATGTCGTCTCTTGTATGAATCTAACAGTCTTTTTTAGTTCATTCAGCGGTCCATAGAGTTTATCTTCCACTGTTGTCTCACTAGGCCAGAAGGTTCGCCTGGATATGTTGTAGTTTGGGCAATCCTGGAGTATGTGCTCTGCTGTCTGCGACGCCAAACCACATGTGCACATGGCTGAGTCACCAATCTTGAATTTTGTATACAAGTGGTTGCGTAATCTATTGTGTCCTGTTCTGAGGCGCAGAAGAATGACCTGTTCTGATCTGTCCATAACGTGGTAGTCGTCTTGAGTAAGGTTTGGAGGCTTTCTGATTGATTTGATCATTCTTTTCTTTTGGTGGTATGTAATAGGCACATCGGGTTGTTCTTCTTTTGCTCCTTCCTTAGCCAATCGATCAGCTCTGTCGTTTCCGGGGACTCCACAGTGGGATGGTATCCACTGTATGGTTATCTTACGCTGACTGCTAAGTTCAGAAAGTAGTGTCCTCAGAACTGGCAATTTCCCAGACAGGAGCGCCTCTATTACGGATTTTGCATCTGTCAATATCACTGCAGGTTGTGTACCATGGCTGGTATTTTGTAATTTCTCTGTGGCTATCTTGATTGCCTCAATTTCAGCATCATAGTTATGGCAGTACTTTCCTGTTGGAATTCTAGCCGTGTCTCTAGTATTATTTGGGTATTCTATGTACACTCCCGCTCCTCCATTTTGAACAGCATTTTGTGCTGACCCATCTGTGTAGACTCGGATCCAGAGGTCCTGTGGGTATTCATCATCAAGGAAGCTGAGAGTGGCTGTTCTGCGCTGTACACTGTTCTGTTCTTCCTTGTCCAATATTCCTCTCACTTTTGACTGGATTTGTAGCGATATTCTATGCTCATCTTTCCACGGGGTTCGCTCTGGAATAGTTGTCAGGGGGATATCAACTGTGGGAAGATCGATGGATTCTCTGCAGAGTTGTTTGGCCTGGTGGATGAAACTACTTCTTTTCAACCGCCCCATAGCTAAGTTTTCAAATCGGTTCTTCATAGGGTGGCCTGGCAAGCTGAGAAACTTTTCTGCTTGTATTAGTGTTTTTGTATCTCTGCGTTCTCTTAAAGCTTGTGTCCTCCCCATTTTCTCCATTGCTACTATAGGGGTTGATCTCATCCCTCCTGTGATGATTCTAAGAGCTTGATTTTGCACCTTGTCCAGCTTCTGCAATGTAGTTTTTGATGCTGAACACCACGCAGTTGACCTGTATTCCAAGTGTGGTCGTATGCTCTGTTGGTAAACTTTGCTAAGTATTTTCCCACTGGCTCCCCAAGTGGTTCCAGTTAGCTTTCTCAGGATGGCAATTTTCCTTCTGGCTTTTGCTACTGCTTTTTTTATGTGTTTTCTCCATGTCAGCTTGTCGTCGAATGTTACACCAAGGTATGTTGGTTCCTTATCTTCTCTTAGGGGTGTTCCATTTATCTGAATGCTCCCTGCCTTTTGTTTCGGAGAAAGGGTAAATAGAGTGGTGCTGCATTTGTCAGTGTTTATGCTGATACACCATCTATCCGCCCATGCAACAAATGTATCTACAGCTCTCTGTAGCAATATGGTGGCTACTGATGCATGTTCATTTGCGCTCCACAAAACCAGGTCATCAGCGTACATTGCCGCTTTAATTCCGTCGGGTAGATTAGCAACAAGATCATTGATGAAGATTAGAAAAAGTGTTGGGGACAGGACTCCGCCCTGGGGAACACCGTGACGCAATAGAACTTTCTTGCTCTTGAGACCGTCTATCTGTACTTGGGCTCTTCTGTTGTGCAAGTATGCTTTTACCCATTTGTACATTCTTCCATTGACTTTACAGTTTCTCAGTTTCTTCATCAGACCCTCTTTCCAGACTTTGTCAAAGGCTTTCTTCAGATCTATACAAGCCGCAAGTACCAGCTTCTTCTCTTGGAATGCATCCTCAACTTCTTGAGAGAGGTAGGTTGTCTGATCTTCCGTAGAGTAGCACTGCCTAAAGGCAGCCTGTTGTGGCACAAGGATGGTTTCACTTTCAATGTACCACTGTAGTCTGTGATTGATGACGCGTTCCATTGTTTTGCAGAGACAACTGGTGAGGCTAATGGGTCTGTAGCTGGAGGCAATGGAACTGTCTTTCCCAGATTTTAGGAGGTGTATCATGATTGCTTCTCTCCAGACTTGTGGAACACTGCCTAAGGTCCATGTATTATTAAAGATCTGTAGCAACTTTGCTTTGGCCTCTGTTCCTAGGTTCCTGATCATTTCATTGGAGATACCATCAGCTCCTGGTGATTTTCTCATTTTCAGTTTTGATATGGCTAGCTCCAGTTCACTGAATGTGATAGGTGTCTCCATAACCTCATGTACAATTTCCTTCTGTCCTGTATTTTGCCATTTCTCTCGAATCTCCTGTTGTTTCTCTGGACTAATTTCAATATTGTTATCTTGTGCGAATGAGTCCGCAAAATGGTCAGCTGCTTGCTTTCCTGTTAAAATGTTTCCGTCTTTATGTAGCGCAATTTTTGAGTTTCTCCCTGTGCCCTCATCGATAAGCTGTTTTAATAGCCTCCATAACTTCCTTGTGTCTCTTTCAAAGTTCAGTGACTCTGTTTTCTCCTGCCAGCTTTTCCGTCTAGCCTGCAGTTGGGCCCTTTGAAATTTGGCTTTTGCGTGCTGATATTTATTGTGGTGCTCTTGGCTGGGATTGGCCTCTGCTTGTTTTCTACATACATCCACATCATTATGCAACTGTTCCAGTTCACTATTCCAGTAGGGTTTATAATGTTTACGGGCTCCTCTTGGTATTGTTTCTCGTGCTGCCTGTAGTATGCATTTCCCAAACTCTTCAACTACTTTATTTATGTCCTTCTCAGTGTTCAGGTTTTTAACCAGTATGCTGGTGCGATGCTTGTACATTGCCCAGTCTGCTTTCTTATAGTTCCACCTCGAGAGGGTGCTGCTTTCACTTACAAACTCATTTTCTACAGTTAGAAAGACTGGCCGATGGCCACTGCCACCAAGTTGTTTCCCAACAATTCGTGTAATGTTCCACTCCAGGTCTGGTGAATAAAACGCCAGGTCAGGTGTAGTTGTAGATTGCCATGATTTCGAGTAGAAGGTATGTGGGTCAGACGGCTTGTTAATCAGGATGAATCTATTCTCATCCTGCCAATCTTCCAATCTCTCTCCTCTCTGGCCCATGTGATCATAGCCCCAGCTCTGCGAATGGCTGTTGAAGTCGCCACACACAATCATTTTTCTTTTTAATGGTAGTGTGTCCAGTGCCTGTGGGCGGTCATTTGGACAGTAGTAATTGATCAGGTGAAAGTCAGCATTGTCTTTTTTAAGTTTAAGTGCCTGATACTCAGCCCCTTCCATGTGAACTTCGATTTGGGAAGCAGGAATGTTGTTTTTGACGAGAGTCAGTATCCCACCCTTTCGCCTGTCCTTTCGGTCAGATCGGTAACACTGGTAGCCTCTGATTTTGAAGGCTATATTTTCGTTCAGGTGAGTTTCTTGCAAGTAACATACACTTACATTTTCATTGGCCAAGATGTTTTCTAGTTCTATTCGTTCTTTGGTGATACCCTCTGCATTCCAGTGCATTATTTTAAGTCTTTGTTTGGTACGGCCAGACGGTCTATTGTCAGGCCCTCTGGCTCCGCTGGACATCTGAGATGGACCTCCATTATTTGTGGTTAGACCCTTACGAGGCATAAGGCCCGGCACTGCACCTGTCTGTGGGACCAGAGCAGGGCGAGCACCATAACATGTAGCAGTTGTCGACATAATTCACGGCGTTATTGCGTGGCAGCCTGATTTCTGTGGTGCGCCTCCTGGCTGGCTGCCTCCGTCTTCAGCACCTATCTTTTGCAAGAGTAGACTATGGTCTTACTCGACACACGAACACATAATCTTCCTTTTACTAGAATTTCAAAACTATAAACTTTACTTGGAAATTGATGGGCGCCACCATTTGTAACAATGACGTAAACAGGCTTCCCCGATGGCAACGCAATATCGATACATACATCTGATCAAGAGAATAGGCCAGTAAAGCCTATTATACACATTCCAGATCCCAAACGGAAACACCCACATATTGATGTATCAGAAATGGAAAACTTGAACGTTAGCAAATCATCTCTTCATCACGAAAACTGTATCAATGTTACTTGAAAATATTCAATTCATGGGCGCCGCCATTTGCATTATATATGGTATAATTATTACATTGATACAGACATCTTCTACGTGTCTGTATTTCTTTGGGCTAGTGTGCATATTGCTAGAAAAGGGAATCACCAGTTTGTTTCTCTCTTTCTCAG